>JARQOD010001679.1:49801-92324 GCA_033576555.1 Oophaga sylvatica
ATTTGTGATCTGAAACAGAAAAAATTTTATGAATCAGAAAAAAAGGGGTAACATTTGGTAAAAGGTGCGGGAAAAAAATATTTGCTTTGCTGAAAAGTATTTTCGCACTTAAAAAACGAAAGGGTGGTTTTCATGAGCTTTTGGCCGCGTTTGTGAGGGGGGGGGTTTGCAGAGCTCAGAGGGTGGTTTTCTTAAAAACAGTGATTTTTTTTTTCCCCTAACTTTTGTTGCATTTTGTCTGAACAATGTCTGACACAAAAATTTGTGTCATTGGTGCTGAAATCGGGCCCCTCTCCAAAAAAAGAGTGGACTCTTGTTTTCACTGTAACAGCGCAGAGGCTGTCCTGTGTGGCACTGTTGCAGCAAGATTTTAGTAATTTTAGTAGGCTTTTTTTTTATCAGTAGATATTTAGCTAGCGGTATCGTGGGGTTTTGTGAAATTGCCCCCACAAGTGTGTTGTGCCTGTTTATTGTATCCTGCGCGGTTAATTTATTTTTTCCTAGCTAAATGTAAAACGCATGCCATTCCCCTTTGTCATTTGTGCTGTGGTGCATTGTCTGTGTTTGGTTTTTTGCTGACAAAATATTTTAGGGGGGCAGTTGTTAGTGTTTTTCCAACCCCATATCTCCCTTTTTAAGTTGCAGTGAAATTAACAGTGTGCAAATCTCAATGTACATTAAAAATTGCTTTTTTTCTGTTGCTAAATGAAAACACCCCAATTTCATTTTGGGCGGTGATACAAGCTGTCTGCAGACTAAAGCACTTTAAAAAAAATTTTTAAAATTTTTTTTTTTTGTTGAAGTGTGCCCCGCCGTAGCCCAATTGGAATTTTGTGGGGGTTTTTTAAAAAGCATCTGCAGACCAATTGACCTTAAAAAAACAAATTTATTTTTTCTGTTGCTGTGTGATACAGTGCCATCCCCTTTTTTTAAAAAATTTGTGGTGGTGATTGAAGCGTCCGCAGATTATTTTATTTTTTTATTTTTTTATACCCAATTGTTCTGTGTGAGAGTGTTTTTTAAAATTTTATTTATTTTATTTTTTTACAAAATGATACAGCAGCCGAGATTGTTTTGAATTTTTTTTTGGGGTTTTTCGAGATTATGTGATTTTGACCCCCAATTTTTCTCGGGCTCTTTATGCTCCCCCCAAATGACATTTTTTCCCCCTGTCTTCAAAACAGCATCAAGCTCTCTAGTTTGGGTTGGGTAAAACAAGTAATGTTGTGCTGGCCGGTCCGTCTTCCATGGCCCCTGTTATTTCCTGTTGTCGATCCATTCCCGCCTTGTCTGCCCCTTTTTTGATCAGTTCTTTTTTGGGGAAGCAGGCCATATTTCTCGGAAAATGACCTAAAAGCAACTGGGAAAGGGCATTCCAATGTACGGGGGAATCTTCTAGATTTACAGGCTCATCCCCCCTAAAAATATTATTTTTTTTGTTACTAACGTGTTCTGAAGGGGGTTCAGTTTGAAATTGTGTTGGCCTACTTTTAGATTGTATGCACTTTGGATCCAATTTTCAGGGGAAAATTTTTTGCCAGCTTGAGCGGCATCTGTTCCCTGTGAGCTCAAACGCTTTTGGTAATTGGGTTGGATAAAGAGTAAACATTGTAAGTGGGGTTTGGACCCGGAAAGGGGGGGGTTTCAATGCCAGGGGGAATCTTTAGTTATCAGGATATCCTACTGAAATTTTTTTTTGTTTTAATGATACAGAAGGGGGATCTTTTTTTGAAGGGGGAGATCTTTTTTTGAAATTGTTTTGAGCATTAGTCTATGTTTCAGGGTCTCAAAGGGGCCCCCCAAAAATTTGTTACTTATGTAAACGTAGTGGACATCTCACTTTAAAATTTTTGGAAAAGTGAAAAAGTAAACAGGCCTATCTACCCATAAAAAAAATCTGTTACTACGTCATCGTAGGGAAATCCACTTTGAAATTTTTTGGCTGTGGGAGTTTAGGGGGGAAAAAGGGGTGGAGGCCACTTGATAAAATGATTGCCATCTAGAGCCATGTTCTTTCTTGCCCTCATCAAAAAAAGCATACGCTGTACGGTACCCCCCAAAAAAAAACGTTTTTCTTATCCCTCATATCTACCTGTCTCAAACCTAAACTGTATTGAGTATTTCAATTCTCTCCTGTTTCCCCCCAGCCCCCCCTTTCCTTCACTCAGCGAATTTTTTGCCCCACCATCTGTAACTTGAAACAATAAATCCACCTCCCCCCAAACTTTCCACAGTTTATCACAACCCCAACCCCCCTCTTCAACCGTCACTACAATGGTGTCTTCCCCCTGATTGAAACATCCTTGTTACACCCATCCGAAAGCCCACCCTTGACCTCTTTCTGTGCTGCTATTGCCCCCCTATCTAATCCTATGTTCCCCCAAATACGGACAGCAGTCCTTTTTTAAACTGTCCCCCCTCTCATCTTGCTCCCCTTTGACCACTTACAATTGACTAGACTCACCTTTTACTGAAACTGCCGACTAAAAGTCCCAAACAACCTACTAACGCCAATGAAAGCGGTGAAAGTTTGACCCCTTTTCCGGACCTGGCATCTGCCTTTGAACGTGGCCATTGCCTTTACTACAGACTTTTGATCTGTTGACATTACAGAAGGCTCTTTGTTGGATCTCCTGTACTAACAATGGACATTCGTGTTCCTACTCACACCCCACCTCCTCATCTCGCCCCCTTTGTGTTGGTGTCCATCAAGGTTGAGTTGTGGGAAACGGGCCTTTTGTTAGAATGCTCCACGGCCCCCTCCCTCTTAAAGTGACTTCCCCATCAACCTAAGATTTTTTCAGCCTATAGCTGGGTGACACCTTTATTTAAGGCTTCTTTCCAATATGGAGGTGATTGGTAGTTGTTAGTTTGCCTTGTATGCTTGTGTTGTCAGGTTCCACTGGTCCGCCCATCTGCTTGTTTACATGTACCCTTCAACTATTACCTGTCTGTGCCCTGTCTGTGCTCTTCTGTTCATATCCGGTCCAGATTGCATTGTCATGCCCATCTGTCTAACACTGGTCCTGCCCACACCTGCCAGTGCTTCTCTGTTCCTCAGCTGGTCCATCTGCCCTGTGGTTCCAGGAGTCCTTACAGTGCCTGCCTGCATTCTTCATCCCTCGTCAGGTCGTAGCAGCTTACCCCTGTAGGGGGTCAGCTGCCGCCCTTCTGTAGGTCAGCCATGGAGTAGCACTGGTGCCACCTCTTTGTCCATCATTGGGTCGCAGTTTTCATTGCTGCCACTTGTCGAGTAGGGATTTGCTATGCCACCCTAGTTATTCCCCTTCTGTTATGAATGTGTAGAGATAGGTTCTGAGCAGATGCTCCTCTGGTGGTTACAGACAGTACTGAACCTTTCAGCGAGGAATGGCAATCTGGGATCAGGACTGGTCTGATATAAGGGAGGTTCCCTCCCATAATGGTTGCCGGTGATCAATTGTTCTTGTCTCAATTTGTGGTTCCTGGTTCATTTGGAAGTTTGCTGAGTCTTGCTGCTCTTCTGCTATCAGATAAGAATTTTCTGCTTTTATTTTTGTGCTTGCTTGTTGCTTGTTCCTGTATTTGTGGAGGTCAGCGAGGTCCCCCCCGGGGGCTTGTGCTCCTCTCGTTTATCTGGAGCCACTGTTGTTTGTTCATTTGCTTTTTCTGTTTTTTCAGTGGCTGCGGCTTAGTTTTTTTACACCAGAGATCTGATTAGGAGGAGAGATCGTGTGATCTCAGGTGTTTTTGCAATCAGAAGAGTTGGTATTTTTTAGGGTTTTTTTTGGATTGCAGTGAGTATCCTTTCCTGTACTACAGATTGGGCCCCAGGTTTGCTCATTCTATTTTCTGTCTGTGTCCGTGCTTCTTCTTGTCTAACCGCCAATTACATGTTTGGGGGCTTCCTATTTTCTTTGGGGATTGCTCCGGGGCAGATAGCTTTTCTTCTGCCTTTTGGTGTAGTTATCTCTCAGGCTGTGACGAGGCGTCTAGGATCAACGTTAGGAAACGCTCCACGGTACCTCTAGATGTGTGGTTAGTTCAGGTTACTGCAATCCAATAGGTTCCAGCCTCTCTGGTGTTTTGCCATTTTTGCTTATTCTCCTCAGCTAACAAACATAACAGTATCACCGGCCCAAACTGGAAATTATATGGTACTCACAGAAGGGAAAAATAGTGTGGAAAGAAAAAAAAAAAAGAGTTGTCGAGATTTTTTTTTCCCCTGTTTGTTGCATTTATTTTCCTCTTTTTCTCTGGGTGCTGAGGAGGATTTTTTTTTTCCTCTCAATGGAGCTTGCACAGTTGTCTGGCGTGTGGATCAGCTTGCCACTGAGGTTCGGAGTATTGCTACTATTTGCTGGGTTGCCGGTTGTGGAACCTAGGATTCCATGCCAGATTTGTTTTTGGGGATCGGGCTAAATTTCTGAATTTCAAAAATAACTGTAAGTTGTTTTTTTGCCTTAAAGCTAGTTCTCAGGGAACGCAGACAGAGGTTCAAATTGTATCTCTCTCCTGCGCGGCGACCCTCAGGATTGGGCTTTTTCCTGACACTGGGGACCTGTTTTGAGTAATGTTGATGCATTTTTTCTGGCTCTGGGGTTATTGTTGATGAACCTAATGTCACTGCTCAAGCTGAAAAAACCTTGTTGGCATTAAATCAGGGGTTGAGGACGTGGTTGTACTGTCAGATATTCCGAAAGTGGGCAGTCCTGACCAAATGTAATGATGATGCTTTGGCAGCCTTTTTTGGAAGGGGCTGTCAGAGAATGTAAAGGATGTTATGGTGGGATTCCTGCTCCCTCTGGTCTCTATGATTCTATGTCATTGGCTATTCAAATTGACAGACGTTTTGCGTGAGCGCAGAGGTATGCATGAGATAGTGTTGCTTGTAGAGCTTCTGAGCCCATGCAGTGTGATAGAGTGACTTCTGGGGCACAGTGTCATGAGTTTCGAAATCGCAATGGGTTTGTTTATACTGTGGTGACTCCTTATGCTATTTCAGTCTGCCCTAAGCGGGGAAGACGTTTTGCACGCTCAGTTGTCTTGGGTAGTGTTCAGGCTAAATTTCTGTTGACTGTTACCCTGATTTGCTCCCTGTCCACATTTTCTGTCGGCTTTTGTTGATTTAGGAGCAGCTATTAACCTGATGGATTTTGACTTTGCCAAACGTTGTCGGTTTCCCACGACCCCCTGCGGAAGTCTATTCCCTACTGGGCATTGATTCTACCCTTTGGAGGAGAATAAACCCCAGTTTTCTACTCTGGTGATAATGAGGGTTGAACCAGATCATCAAGAGAGTTGCAAATTTCTGGTGCTGTATAATCTGCATGACATTTTGTACTAGGTTTCCTTGGTTACAGTCTCATAATCCTGTTTTGGATTGGAAATCTGTGTCTGTGACCAGTTGGGGCTGCCAATGTGTTAATGCTGACACTCCTGTTTTTTCTGCCTCTCCCCAGTCTCAGGATGTTCCTGACTTTTTGACTGATTTTTTGGATGTATTTAGTGAAAGTAAATCTGCATCCTTGCCCCTCACAGGAGCTATGATTGCGCTATTGAATTAGTGCCTGGTGGTAAATTTCCTAAAGGTGCCTTTTTAACTTGTTGTACCTGAACACGATGCTATGCGATCTTTTATCAAGGAGTCATTGGGAGAAGGGTCATATCAGACCTTTTCCTCTTCACCTTGGGTGCGGTTTTCTCTTTGTGGCCAAAAAGGATGGTTCATTGAGGCCGTGTATTGATTATCATTTCTTGAATAAGATCACTGTGAAGTATCAATTCCATTACCCTTGATTTTGACCTGTTTTTCCAGGGTGAAAAGTGCTAGTTGGTTTCCCAAGTTTGACCTAAGGGGGGGGTATAACCTTATTCGCATTAAGACGGGGAGGAATGGAAGACGGGTTTAATACCCAGAGGGGCTTTTGAGTACCTAGTGATGCCCTTTGGGCTCACTAATGCTCCTTCCGTCTTCCAATCCTTCATGAATGATATTTTCAGGGATTTTGTGGATAAATTTCTGATTGTTTATTTGGATGATATCTTGGATTTTTTCCAATGATGGGATCTCATGTGAAACATGTTCGGACTGTGTTCCAGATTTTGAGAGAGATGTCTGTATGTGAAGGGATCAAATGTCTTTTTGGCGTACAGAAGGTCTCATTTCTGGGATTCATTTTGTCTCCGTCTGTTATTGAAATGGACCTGGTCAAGGTTCAGGCCATCTGTGATTGGGTCCAACCTCTTCATTAAAGGCTCTTCAGAGATTTTTGGGTTTTGCCAATTTTTATCGTAAATGTATTGGTAATTTCTCCGGTATTGTTAAACATTGACTGATTTGACAAAAAAGGGGTCTGATGTGGTGAATTGGCTCTTGAGGCAGTCTCTGCGTTTCAGGAACTTAAGCAGAGATTATTCTGCTCTGTTCTACGGCAGCTGATGTTTCTCTACCGTTTCAGGGGAGGTTGATGCCTCTGAAATTGGGGGGAGGTGCCGTTTTGTCCAAAGAGATCCAGAGACCCTTTAAGAGTAACCCTTGTGCTTTTTTTTCTCGAAAATTTTCTCCAACTGAACGTAATTATGACGTGGGGAAATCGGGAATTATTGGCCATGAAGTGGGCCTTTGAAGAGTGGAGACATTAGTGGAAGGAGCCAAACATCAGGTGGTGGTCTCCGGACCATAAGAATCTGGTTTATCTCGAATCAGCCAAGCGACTTAATCCTAGACAGGCCAGGTGGGCCTTGTTTTTCACACGTTTTAATTTTGTGGTTTCTTTTCTTCCTGGCATAAGAATGTTAAGGTGGATGTCCTCTCGAGGAGTTTCTTTGCGGACATCCTGAGTTATTGATCCTACTGTTATTTTGAAAGAGGGTGTGTTCTTTCACCATCTCGCCAAATTTGAGACTGGCTCTGGAAGGGTGTCAGGAGGATAAACCTGAGCGCTGCCCTATTGGGAAATTGTTTGTCCCGACAGGGAAGAAGAGTGTGATGTCTGAGATTCATTGTTCCGCTTTGGTGGTCATCCGGGATTTTTGGTACCAGAGACTTGGTGAGCCGGTCCTTTTGTGGCCTACTTTGTCTCGTGACGTCAGGGAATTTGTGCAGTCTGTGGGACTTGCTCTCGCTCCAAGCTTGCTCTCGCTCTAGTGGTTTGTTAATGCCATTTACCTGTGCCCAAGAGGCCATGGACCCATATCTCTATGGTTTTTATTTTGACCTCCCTGTTTCTCAGAGAATGACCGTTTTCGGGTAATCTGTGATAGGTTTTCAAGATGATACATCTTGTGCCATTACCTAAGTTGCCTTCCTCCTCCGAATTGGTGCATTTGTTCTTCAGCAATGGTTCGGTTACATGGTTTCCCGGAGAAATTGTGTCTGACAGAGGGCCCAGTTTGTTTCCAGATTTTGGAGGACATTTTGTTTTAAACTGGTGTTCAATTATCTTTCTCCTCTGCTTTTCATCCTCAGACCAATGGACAAACCAAGAGAACAAACCAGACCTTGGAGACTTATTTGAGATGTTTTGTGTCTGCTGTCAAGATGACTTGGTCTCTTTTTTGCCTTTTGCTGAGTTTGCTCTTAATAATAGGGCTAGCTCTGCCACCTTGATGTCTCCATTTTTCTGCAATTTTGGGTTTCACACTTGATTTTCTTCGGACAGGCGGAGGCTTCTGTCTGTCCGGGTGTTGACTCTGTTGTGGGCGAATGCAGCAGATTTGGGACCAGGTAGTGGAGAGGTTGTCTCTCTCTCAGAAGAAGGCCAACGGTTTGCCAAACCGGCATAGGACTGATTGTCCTCGGTTTAAAGGGGGGGACTTGGTTTGGTTGTCTCAAGAAATATCCCTCTGAGGGTTGCATCTCCAAAGTTTAAGCCTAGATTATTGGACCTTATAAGATCAGGAGATTCTTAATCCTGTTTCCTTCCGTTTGCTTCTTCCAGGGACATTTAAGATCCATAACGTGTTCCACAAGTCCTATTGAGAGGTTTGTCGGCCAGTGGTTCCTATGGTGCGCCTCTGACCCTGTTTTTGGTTGAGGGCAATCTGGAGTATGTGGTTGAGAAAATATTGGATTCTCGTTTTTCTAGACAGAAACTCCAGTATTTGGTTAAGTGGAGAGGTTATGGTCAGGAGGACAATTCTTGGGTGTTTGCTTCGGACATCCAGCTATGAGACTGATCCATGCCTATCACCGAGCTCATCTGATCGGCGTGGTTGCACGAGTGAGGGTTCTGGTGCCCCCTCCTCAAGGGGGGGTACTGTTATGAATGTGTAGAGATGGTTTTGAGCAGAGGCTCCTTCTGGTGGTTACAGACAGTACTGAACCTTTCAGCGAGGAATGGCAATCTGGGATCACGGACTGGTCGGGATATAAGGGAGGTTCCCCCCCATGATGGTTGCCGGTGATCAATTGTTTTGTCTCAATTGTGGTTCCTGGTTCATTTGGCAGTTTGCTGAGTTTGCTGCATCTTCTGCTATCAGTTAAGATATTTTCTGCTTTTTATTTTTGTGCTTGCTTTTTGCATTGTTCCCTGCACTTCTGTGAAGGTCAGCAGGTCCCCCCGAGGGCTTGTGCTCCTCTCAGTTTATCTGGAGGCACTGTTGTTTGTTCATTTTCTTTTTCCTGTTTTTTCAGTGGCTGCGGCTTAGTTTTGTTACACCAGAGATCTGATTAGGTGGTAGAGATCGTGTGATCTCAGGTGTTTTTGCAATCAGAAGAGTTGGTATTTTTTAGGGTTTTTTTGGATTGCAGTGAGGTTCCTTTCCTGTACTTTTCTGTCTAGACAGATTGGGCCACAGCGTTTGCTCATTCTATTTTCTGTCTGTGTCCATGCTTCTTCTTGTCTAACCGCCATTACATGTTTGGGGGCTTCCTATTTTCTTTGGGGATCTGCTCCGGGGCAGCTAGCTTTCATATTTATGCCTTTAGGTGTAGTTATCTCTCAGGCTGTGACGAGGCATCTAGGATCAACGTAGGAACGCTCCACGGCTACCTCTAGTTGTGTGGTTAGTTCAGGTTACTGCAATCCATAGGTTCCAGCCTCTCTGGTGTTTTGCCATTTTTGCTTATTCTCCTCAGCTACCAAAACATAACACCCTTCCAGGCTTTCAGAAGGAAAAGGTGTAACGCACAGTGTGGGAAAACCAAGTGTAACAGAAAGGGAAATGAGGAAGGGGGCCCAGACACTAGGGAAGGATTTGGAGACACCTAGGCTAGATCTAATCTCTCCCTAGAACTCCTACCGTGTCCCTATATTGGTTCCTCACCAATCGCCGAGCCAGAACCTCAGGCCCTGATTCTCCCTGAGGCCTAAGTCTTGAATAGGGAACGGGAGGGAGATTCGCGCTAGGCAGTCTCCGCTAAACTAAAGACGGTAAGTTGAGACAAACAGGGGAACACTCAGCTGAATCGCCAGATACGGATACAAGATGATAGATTCCAGACACCAAACTGGAAAAAGCATTCAGAGCGGCCTCTGACCAATTAGAAAAATCCGACCCCTTCCTTGTCATGTCAGTAAGGGGTTTAACAATTGCAGAGTAATTCCGAATGAATTTTCGGTAAAAATTTGTAAAGCCCAGAAAACGCTGCAAGGCCTTCAGGTTCTCAGGACGGTCCCAGTCCAGGACAGCACGGACCTTCTCTGGATCCATCCGAAACCTGAACATGACAACAACATCCCAAAAACTGTACCTCCTGTACGGCAAAAAACACATTTCTCCAGTTTGGTGCAGTTTGTTATCTCTTAAGATCTGTAAAACCAGTTTATATGCCCCTGATGTGTCTCAAATCCGGCGAATAAATCAAAATGTCATCTAAATAGACCACCACAAACCTGCCCACCAAGTGATGAAATATGTCATTGAGAAGTGCTGGAAAACTTCCGGGGCAGTAGTGAGACCGAATGGCATGACCAGGCTCTCAAAATGCCCCTCAGGTGTGTTGAAGGCAGTTTTCCATTCGTCCCCTCTTCTAATCCTAACCAGATTGTAAGCCCCCTTTAAGTCCAACTTGGAGAACACTTTAGCTCCCACCACCTGACTGAACAAATCTGGAATCAGGGAAGAGGGTATGGGTCTCGGATGGTCATTTGATTTAATTCCCAGCTCTACTGTCAACAAACATAGAAATGTTCTCGGTTTTGCTCTCTAGCACCACCTCTGCTGTGAGGACAAATCAGGAATTGCAAGCAAAGGAATATGTATGACCTGCTTATCTAACTCCAGACCACCAAGGGTTAACCGACTACACTTTTGCCTTGGTACCAAAGAGCAGGCTCCAATAAAATGACCCTTTTTCCGCAGAAAAACACACCTTTTTCTTGAGACTCTCACAAGAGAAGTACGGGGTGGCGGCCCCTCCTAACTGCATGGGTTCTACCTGCTCCCCCAACACAGGTTCACCGCCAAGCTGATCCCCGGACACAGGGGAACGACTCTCACCAGAGGGACCTGGGGAAAGTGGGGTTAACTCACCGATCCGAAGGCGTCTATCCACACTTATAGCAAGCGATATGGCCGCCTACAATGACACAGGAGCCTCATACATAGCCAAAACATCTTTAAGTTTCTCAGAAAGACCTTCACAAAATTGGCTTTAAAGAGCCGCATCATTTCATTTTGTGTCAGTTGGCCACCTACGGAATTCAGAGCTATATGAATCTACTGATCAATTTCCTGCTGGAGGCGGCGAAGTCTAGACTCCGCCAGGGCGACTCGGTCAGGGTCATCATAAATGAGGGCCAGGGCCCCAAAAAATCCCTCCTCAGACTGGAGACAAACAGAGTCCTGTGGTAAAGAAAAAGCCCAGGATTGTGGATCTCCCTGCAATAAAGAAATCACAATCCCTACTTTTTGCTCTTCACTGCCAGATGAGTAGGGACGAAGTTTGAAATACAATTTGCAGGCCTCTTTAAACACAAAAAACTGGTCCCTGCCTCCTGAAAATCTGTCAGGGAGACCAATCTTAGCTCAAGGCCGACCCAGCCAAGCAGCAGAGGCCCCAACACTGGTGACCTGCAGCTGCCGCTGCTGCACAAGCTCACGACGGAGATCAGTCACTTCCAGAGACAGACAGCGTACTCGCTCAGCCAACTCAGTGACCGCATCCATCTCCAAAGAGACAGAGAGAGAGAGAAAAAAACCCAACCAAAAAAAAACACAAAACAAACAAAACACATGCACAAATGAATCACGTGTCATTTTTTTTTTTTCTAAACGGTTGAAGCGGGTAATAATGTCATGCACAGTGTGGGAAAACTAAGTGTAACAGAAATGGGGGCCCAGACACTAGAGAAGGGATTTGGAGACCCTAGGCTAGAATTAAATCTCTCCCTAGAACTCCTACCATGTTTGTTAGGTATCAGGGGGATCTGAACCTGGATCCAAGGAGTCTGTGGTCTCCCATCCAGACCCAGTCGAGGCAGATGCTGCTCAGCTTCGCCGTCAATCCCAACACCTAGCCAATACCCGAGAGCCACAAATAGCTACTCGGGTATTTGTTCACAGTAGCCTTAAACCTAGGTTACAGAACTAGAAAAGGCTGTTGCAAGCCTAAGTCCGGAAATGCCTGCACTGAGCATGTCCGTGACATGGCGAGCCATGATTGGTGCTTAGTGTCAGCTGATCCTCTGACCTGGCATTGCCTGATTGGTAGTGTTGAGCATTCCGATACTGCAAATATCGGGTATCGGCCGATATTAGCTGTATCGGAATTCCGATTCCGAGTTCCGATATTTTCGTCTTATCGGATACCGGAATCGGGATTGTCACTGTCACTGTCAGTGTCCGTCGGTCGGGTCTGTCAGGAGTCAGCGGCACTTACCTGGCAGAAGATCTCCGGCGGTCACATCCCGGACTGCTTCATGGCCGCCATCTTCTTTCCCCGGCGGTCACATGCAGTTTCTCGCGATAACTGCAGTGACTGCTGGGTAATCCCGGCCGTAAAGCAGTCAGTCCGATGACGTCACCGCCGGGGAAGCAGGTAATCAGCTGTGCTGCGTTGCAATGACAGGCTCTGCCTGTCATTGCGATGTAGCACAGCTGGATCGTCGTGGGACTATCGTTATGGACTGCGTCGGACAGGTGGTATACTGTTGGTTTGTTTTTTTTTTCTTTTTTTACAGGAGATCGATGGCGTCGCAGGAATGAGAGAGTAATAAAATTAATGAAAACTGTGTTGTCTCTTTTATTTCATTAAAATACTTTTTTCTTGCTTTGTCTTTTTTTTATACATTTAATAACTTTGGGATTAATAATGGATCGGTGTCTTATTGACACCTCTCCATTATTAACCGGGCTTATTGTCACCGTGCAATCAACGGTGACAATAACCCCTTATTACCCCGCTTGCCACCGCTACAGGGCAAGTGGGAAGAGCCGGGTAAAGTGCCACAATTGGCACATCTTTTGATGCGCCAAATGTGGGGCTGCTGTAGCCTGGTATTATCAGGCTGTTGAGGGCCAAAATCCATGGGCCTTGACAGTCTTTTAATACCAGGCCGCAGCAGTCTGCATTTTACTTGGCTGGTTAACAAAAATAGGGGGGATCCCCACGCCGTTTTTTTTTTCGAGGGGATCCCCTATTTTTGTTAACCAGCCAAGCTAAGCAGACTGCTGTGGCCTGGTATTATCAGGCT
Organism: Oophaga sylvatica; assembly: GCA_033576555.1. NCBI lineage: Eukaryota > Metazoa > Chordata > Amphibia > Anura > Dendrobatidae > Oophaga > Oophaga sylvatica. Next base: position 62,422 of record JARQOD010001679.1, read on the forward strand.
TGCAAGGTCCATGGATATTGGATCCTTACCAGCCTGAAAAACCAGGCCTCAGCGGTCTGCTTCATCTGGCTGGTTAACAAAAATAGGGGGGACCCCACGCCAATTTTTTTCGAGGGGATCCCCTATTTTTGTTAATCAGCCAAGATATGCAGACTGCTGTGGCCTGGTATTATCAGGCTGGCAAGGTCCATGGATCTTGGCTCCTTAACAGCCTGAAAATCCAGGCCTCAGCGGTCTGCTTCATCTGGCTGGTTAACAAAATAGGGGGGACCCCACGCCAATTTTTTTCGAGGGGATCCCCTATTTTTGTTAATCAGCCAAGATATGCAGACTGCTGTGGCCTAGTATTATCAGGCTGGCAAGGTCCATGGATCTTGGCTCCTTAACAGCCTGAAAATCCAGGCCTCAGCGGTCTGCTTCATCTGGCTGGTTAACAAAAATAGGGGGGACCCACGCCATTTTTTTTTCGAAGGGAACCCCTATTTTTGTTAATCAGTTCCCTCTGACGTCACTGATTGTGTCCCTGGCTGACCTGAAGTGAAAGTGGAAAGCAATCAATTAAGCTTTCCACTTAAGGGCCCGTCTCACATAGCGATATCGCTACCGAGATCGCTGCTGAGTCACTAGTTTTGTGACGCAGCAGCGAGCTCACCAGCGATATCGCTGTGTGTGACATTCAGCGACGATCAGCCCCCCTGCCGGGTATCGCTGATCGTCGCTGAAATGTCAGGACCTTTTTTTGATCGCTGGTTTCCCGCTGACAGGCACACATCGCTGCGTGTGACAGGCGGGAGACCAGCGATCCGCTGGTAACCAAGGTACACAGCGGGTTTCCAGGCGCGGGGCTGTGCCTAGAAACCCGCTGTGTACCTTGGATACCAGCGCCCTGATGCAGGGAGCTGGTATCCAAGGTACACAGCGGGTTTCCAAGCGCTGCGCGGTGCCTGGAAACCCGCTGTGTACCTTGGTTACCAGCGGATCGCTGGTCTCCCGCCTGTCACACGCAGCGATGCGTGCCTGTCAGAGGGAAACCAGCGATCAAAAAAAGGTCCTGACATTTCTGCGACGATCAGCGATACCCGGCAGGGGGGCTGATTGTCGCTGAATGTCACACACAGCGATATCGCTGGTGAGCTCGCTGCTGCGTCACAAAACTAGTGACTCAGCAGCGATCTCGGTAGCGATATCGCTATGTGAGACGGGCCCTTAAGCGATGTTACCCGCAGTGTCGCTGTCCCAGATCGCTGCCTGAGCTGCCTGTTTGGCAGCTCAGCAGCGATCATGTAGCGATACACCAGCGATCCTGACAAGTGCATATCGTTGTCGGGATCGCTGGTGTATCGTTATGTGACACCCAGCCTTTACTCTCCTGTCAGGCAGGAGAGGAACTCATTCATTTGGGGTTTACTGTGAGGCTGCAGCATTAGCTGCGGTCCCTGCAGTAAACATTAACCCTTTCTGAAGGATTTCACCGTGGGACCTGACTGTGCATGGGATAGGTAAGAATAATTTTGCTTTTTTTTTTATTTTTATTACAGGAAATGGTTTTAGCAGGTAAATAAAATATGGTCAAAAACTGTGTGATTATTTCATTAAACTTCTTTTTTATTAAAGTGTGTGTGTTTGATTTTTCTTTCATACAATAGGATTAATAATTGATAGTTGTCTAATTGACAGCTCTCAATTATTAACCTGGCTTAAAGTGACCTTTCAATTGCAAGGTCATTTTAACCCCTTATTAACCCATTCGCCACCGCTACAGGGCAATGGGAATAGACGGGCAAAGTGCCAGAAAGGGCAAATCTAATTAGAGATTTGCCCTTTCTGGGGTGTCTGGGGGCAGATGTTAAGTAGCCGGGGGGGGCAAAAATAATGGTCCCTCTCTGGGCTATTATTATCTGCCCCCATCACTGGCTTTGTCTGTCTGGTTGCGAAAATAGGGCGGGAGCCCACGCATTTTTTTCAGCAATTTTACACCTCATATATATATATATACATGTCATTGAATTTGTGACACATATATATATATATTTATATTTGTAGTTCATACACTTCTACATAGTATAATAGCCGCTAATTCAATTGCCGGCTTTTGTGAAAATGCAGAACCCGACATGAAATGACACTTGGTGTACATAGGGTTAACCATGTCTTTTCATGTCCTTTGCTATCTAATTTGCACAAACAATTAAATCAGACTATGTGTGCAAAATTTCACACCTGTAGGGGTTAATTAAAGGTGTAAATTCGTAGCAAAAAAGTCCGTTTTTTTTACAACGAATTTACACCTTTAATTAACCCCTACAGGTGTGAAATTTTGCACACATAGTCTGATTTAATTGTTTGTGCAAATTAGATAGCAAAGGACATGAAAAGACATGGTTAACCCTATGTACACCAAGTGTCATTTCATGTCGGGTGCTTCTGTCTTTTCACTGAAGCGGCTTTACCCGGCAATTGAATCAAAGGATATTTTACTATGTAGAAGTGTATAAACTATACATATATGTATATATATATGTCACAATGACATGTATATATATATATATATGTATTCTATGTGTGTATATTTAGTGTTTACAAGGAAAGAATGGGGTTTTTTTAGTTGCGATATTTTGTTCCCATAGACTTACATGGGACTTCCGGTATCGGTATCGGGTATCGCCGATTTTTTAGTGATATCGGCGATACCATTCCGATTCCGATACTTTAGGATATCGGAAAGTATCGCTCAACTCTACTGATTGGTCATGGATGACGTCATCGGTGATGCGATTGACGAGATGGCTGTTGGCGGAGCTTAGCCCTTAAATAGCTTGTCTGTCCGCGGCAGTGCTCATGTGTGGACGTGCCAGAATCTGGGCTCCACGTGCTCTCTAGCTTTGCTCTCCGGGACCTTGCCAGAGTACGCTCGGCTTATTAGCTCAGGGCCTTCAGGCAGGTTCAGCTTATGCCAGGCAGGTAGCCAATATCGCAGTCTTGCTACAAATATAAGGTAGCTATACACCCTGAGCAGACTGTGGGGCGCGTAACCTGGGCATCACCTGCCAGTTGAACAGAGAAGCTTGCTCAGTCCGGTCTCACACAACTGACAGCACACGGGCATCGCCACCAGTTGAATATTGAAGCTGCGCAGTCCGGACGTAACAAGGTTGGCAGCACGCGGGCATCGCCATCAGCTGAATAGTGAAGTTGCTCAGTCCCGGTCGCACACCGGCTGACAGCACGTATGCCTGGCGTTAGTCGCACGCAGTTCCTAGCAGCTGGCTCGTAGCTTATGTGTAGTCAAACAGGGCTACATCTATACCAGCTCGCAGCACATAGTGCTAACCTAATATCTGGCAAGTGGCTTCTGTGCCATTAACAGGGCTACATCTATGCCAGTTTATAGCACATCTCCCGTGAAGCTAACGGAGATAGTGCCCATTCCACATCTCTCTCCTAGTGACTCGTGTGTGATGTAACACAGGCGAGATCTAATGTTTATTTCCGTTGTCAGTTTGACCCTCATACTACAGGGGTGTTCGGCAGCAGTGAACATAAACTGCATCGCGGACCCCGTGTTCGGTTGCAATCCATTATATTAAAGTTGTTGCAACGAGCGCATAACAGTGTCCCTCTATTGGTTCCTCACCAATCGCCGAGCCGGAACCTCAGGCCCTGATTCTCCCTGAGGCATACGTTCTGAATAGGGAACGGGAGGGTGATGCGTGCTAGGCAGTCTCCGCTAAACTAAAGACGGTAAGGTGAGACAAACAGGGGAACACTTAGCTGAATCGCCAGATACGGATACAAGATGAGAGATTCCAGACACCAAACAGGAGAACTCTGAAAAGGTCCAACACTCTAGCAGGCACAAGAGGAAATGAAGCTATTACCCGCACTGGGTCACAGCTGAGCCACTAACTAAATAGATCCAAACTTCTTTGAGCAAGAGGAGGTCGAAGCTGGGTCCTAGAGGCAGATGATCCAGGAGCAGTCTGTATGGACAGGCGCTCAGACGCAGGATGATAGCCTGTCACCTCCGAAGCGCTTGTGACAAAAGGCACAGTGGTTCCACCACATTGTCCGTTACAATCTCCATCTGTTGGGTTGGCTGTAGTGGAAGAGGTGTCAGTCCCCGCTATACTAGTTCTACTCTATTGCAATTAATGCCACTTTGTTAGTGTTTGCTGCTAATTTTTGTAAATGTATAGACTCAAGGATGGGTCTCCTTCATGCGTGTTGCCTGTAGCAGTATGCCTGTGAGACTGTCAGGCCTCCACTTCTTTTGAATCAACTACCCATGTTGCTATCCTTAGCTTTTTCTGACAATAGTTGTCTACAAAATTTATATGATATTTTTGCCACCTGAGTGTGGCTCAGCATGAAAGCAAGTTGAATGTGGTATCAGGGCTCCCAGCAAAGGAGGCCTACTCCGATCCTTCATCCACCTCTACTTACTGTGATATTCAATTGAAAGCTGTAAATGCTGTCCCACACCCCAATACCTCATGCATGGCTGATTATTGCAGTGCCATGCTACAATTTGTACTGTGGGTGAATTGTGCCACTTTCCAGGTGTCTGTCCCTCATTTGATGTGTTTTGGCACCTTTGGGGGCCATTAGAAGGTGTTGTGCATGAGTTTGTTTTTGCCTCCCATTGCCTTGAAAGGCTTTCAGTTATGTTCAGCAAATATTCGAAGAACAAAATGGTGAATATTGCCAATTCGGTGATTGTAATCTGAACCGAACATTGAAATAGTTGCTCATCTCTGCTCACTACCTCATATGTAATGTACCAACTGGGCTGCTTCGAATTCTCCACCAACATGGCCAGCACTGATGACGCCATCAGTAGCATTACTATACCACTTCTATGCCTGCTAGAAAAAACACTTGTTGATGGATCAGGTGCTGGTACAAGAATTAAAGGAGCAGAGAAACAGGCACCATTGACACTTTTATCAGGCCTGTCGTTCATACATGGCTTGGAGGGTGGGTTCCCGTACCAACAGCGGCCAGGTACACTACTGTCCAGTCATGGGACAGCTTTGGAGGATGAGGAGGAACTATTTTCACTGCAGGGTGGAACTCAAAGCAGCTCACAGGCATCACTTGAGTGTGGCTGGGGGATTCAGAGGACTCAGACCATACACCTCCCACCGAGGATAGCTTTTCATTGCCTCTGCGCAGCCTGACACAAATGAGCCAGTACATACTGTTGTGCTTGTACAACGACCGCCAAGTTATCGAGATTGTTACCACTGCTGATTATTGGGTGGCCACTAGTGATGAGCGAGTATGCTCGTTGCTCGGGTTTTCAAGAGCACGCTCTGGTGGTCTCCGAGTATTTGGGCGTGCTCGGAGATTTAGTTTATGTTGCCGCAGCTGCATGATTTGCGGCTGCTTGAAAACCTGAATACGTAGGGATTTCTTAACAAACAGGCATTCCTCACACGTATTCAGCCTGTCCAGAAGCCCCAAATCATGCAGCTGTGTCGACACAAACTAAATCTCTGAGCATGCCAAAATACTTAGAGATCACCTGAGCGTGCTTGGGAAAACCCGAGCAACGAGCATACTCGCTCATCACTAGTGGCCACCCTACTGAATCCTCACTACAAGGACAACATACCATCATTACTTCTGTCACTGGAGCAGCATCGTAAAATGTGTGAATACAAGCACATGCTGGTAGAGGCACTACTGACAGTGTTCCGACTTAACAGCGGGGGCTCAGTGGAAGAACAAAGCAGAGGAGGAGTAAGTTACAAACCCAGCTCGGGCATCACCACCACCTCGGAAGACAGGGTTGGTAAGGCCAAAATGCGGCAAAACTTTCTCAGCACAGCACAACATCTGGCCCCACCATCTAATATAGTCCGTATTAGCATTAAGCAGCGTTACAACAACATGGTGGAAGAGTAAATGTCCACATGTCTCCAATTACTAACTGATGGGTCTGCCCCATTTAACTTCTGGGTCTCCAAATTGAACATATGGTCTGATCTTGCCCTTTATGCCATAGAGGTTCTGCCCTGCGGCAAGTGTCATGTCGGAACGTGTGTTTAATTTTGGAGTCTCCCCAAATAAAAAAAAAATTAAAACAAAAACTGAACACAAAAACAGTGTTGGCTACCTCTTCCTCGCCTCCTCCACGTACAATGCCACATCCATCCACCTCCTTCACCTCCTCCTCCTCTTGGAGTTACACCTCTTGGTTCTAGGTTTTTTTTTTAATTCTGTTTTTTAAGTCAGTTTCCTAAAAGAAAAAAAAACAGTGCTGGATACCTCATCCTCTACCTCTTCCGCCTCCACCACTACTATCACCTCCACCTCCTCCACCACCTGGTTCTAAATTGCAATGTTTTATTTTTTTTTAATTCTATGTTCTTTTAAGTCAGTTCCGTAAAAAACAAATAAAAAACAAACAAACAAAAGCAAAATACAAAAACAGCGTTATATACCTCCTCTCCTGCCTCTTCCTCCTACTCCACCACGTCCACCTGTGCCACCTCCACATCTCTCTACTTGGTTCTCCACCTCCTGGTTCAAGATTATTATTTATTTATTTTTATTTTATGTTTATTTGTCCCATGAACAAAGTTGGTTTTAACCCCTTAGTGACAGAGCCAATTTGCAGCTTAATGACCTGGCCAATTTTTACAATTCTGACCACTGTCCCTTTATGAGGCTATAACTCTGGAACGCTTTAATGAATCCAGCTGATTCTGAGAAAGTTTTTTTGTGACACATTGTACTTCACGTTAGTGGTAAAAAAAAATTTATATGACTTGCGTTTATTTATGAAAAAAGCGGAAATATGGTGAAAATTTTGAAAATTTAGCAATTTTCAAAATTTAAATTTTTATGCCCTTAAATCAGAGAGATATGTCACACAAATTTCTTAATAAATAACATTTCCCACATGTCTACTTTACATCAGCACAATTTTGGGACAAAATTTTTCTTTGTTACGAAGTTATAAGGGTTAAAATTTGACCAGCGATTTCTCATTTTTACATTTTTAGGGACCACATCACATTTGAAGCCACTTTGAGGGGTCTGTATGATAGAAAATACCCAAAAGTGACACCATTCTAAAAACTGCACCCTCAAGGTGCTCAAAACCACATTCAAGAAGTTTATTAACCCTTTACATGCTTCACAGGAACTGAAGCAATGTGGAAGGAAAAAATTAACATTTAACTTTTTTTGCAAAAATTTACTTCAGAACCAATTTTTTTTATTTTCACAAGTGTTAAAAGAAAAAACGAACCACAAAATTTGTTGTGCAATTTCTCCTGAATATGCTGATACCCCATATGTGGGGGTTAACCTCTTTTTGGGCGCACGGCAGAGGTCGCAAGGGAAGGCGTGCCGTTTGACTTTTTCAACGCAGAATTGGCTGGACGCCATGTCGCGTTTAGAGAGCCCTGATGTGCCTAAACAGTGGAAACCCTAATAAGTGACCCCATTTTGGAAACTAGACCCTTAAGGAACTTATCTAGATGTATGGTGAGCACTTTGAACCTCCAAGTGCTTCACAGAAGTTTATAACGTAGAGCCGTGAAAATAAAAAATCATATTTTTTCCACAAAAACGATCTTTTCACCCCAATTTTTATTTTCCCAAGGGTAACAAGACCCCAAAAGTTTTTGTGCAATTTGTCCTGAGCATGCTGATACCCCATATGTAGGGGTAAACTACTGAGTGAATGGGAGAGCTTGGAAGAGAAGGAGCGCCGTTTGACTTTTTCAACTCAGAATTGACTGGACGCCATGTCGCGTTGGTAGAGGCCCTGATGTGTCTAAACAGTGGAAACCCCCCACAAGTGACACCATTTTGGAAACTAGACCCCATAAGGAACTTATCTAGATGTGTGGTGAGCACTTTGAACCTCCAAGTGCTTCACAGAAGTTTATAACGGAGAGCCGTGAAAAAAAAATCATTTTTTTACTCAAAAATGATTCTTTAGCCCGCTAGTTTTTTATTTTCCCAAGGGTAACAGGAGAAATTGGACCCCAACAGTTGTTGTGCAATTTTTTATGAGTACACTGATACCCCTTATGTGGGGTGGAACCACTGTTTGGGCGCATGGGAGAGCTTGGAAGGGAAGGAGCTCCATTTTGTAATGCAGACTTTGATTGAATTTTCTGCGGGCATCATGTTTTGTTTGCAGAGCCCTTGATGTGTCTAAACAGTAGAAACCCCCTGCAAGTGACACCATTTTGGAAACTAGACCCCCCAAGGAGCTTATCTAGATGTGTGGCGAGCAGTTTGAATTTTTTTCAAGCATACATGGTAACCTGAATATAGACAGTTAAAACATAACCTTTATTCTCAATAAAAAAATCAACCCTCCAATACAAGACATACAATTCCACCAATACATAAATTGCTAGTGCTTAGTGCTTTAAAAGAAAAATGTATCAATCTCACCCATTTGATGAAAATCTTGCATGGTTTCCCGGTTTCTATTTCGTCCATCCATAGATATCCGGGTGTGGACCAGAAGAAAGATATATCATAATGCAGGAGTCCTGCTAATAACAAGGATCCTCAGATCTAGGGGTCCAAAAAGAAGGGAAAATAATATATTGTCCAAACTAGCGTTTCCCTGTCGTGCCCCTGCACAGCTCCTGCCCTCACAAGGACAGTACCCAAGTATGGTCTCAAACTAATGTACCACCTGGACCATTAAATATGTTATATTTTCCAACGAGCAAAATGCCACCTCTGGGGGGTACCTTCACTTTCTCTATACCCATAAATTTTACCACCCCATTCTCCCTCCATGATGGGTATTGACATGTTTCGCTAATGTAGTATCTCTCTTATTACGAATGTCACCTAAGTGTTCTCCAATCCTCCGTCTCATCTCCCTGATGGTCTTTCCTACATAGGTCAAGCCACATTCGCATCTAACTCTGTATATTACACCTTTACTTCGGCAATTAATAAACTCTTTGATGTCAAAGGTTTCTCCTGTCTGATCGTTGGAGAATTTTTTGCCTATTTCAATTGAGCTGCAAGCTACACAGTCTCCACACTTATAACATCCTCTAGGTTTGTTCGGGAGCCACGTGTTTTTTTGAGGATTACTAAAATGACTGTGTACAAGGCGATCTTTCAAGTTTCTACATCTTCTATATGTAATATGTGGTCTGTCTTCCACTATCTCCTTGATGTCCTTGTCCATCTTAAGAATGTTCCAATGCCTCTCCAAAATCTTTTTAACCTAAGGTGCACCATTGTCATACGTGCAAATCAATCTAGCCTTCTGGTTAGTTTCCTCTGGTTTTTCCAGCGGTCTGAGTAGAGTTGTTCTAACTTGTCTTTTTGAGAACTGATAGGCCTCTCTCAGTACCCTTTCCGGGTATCCCCTCTCCAGGAATCTTTTCCTCAGCTCATCTGCCTTTTGTCCAAAATCTTTATCATCTGAACAGTTTCTCCTTAAACGTAGGTACTGTCCTTTCGGAATGCCTCGTTTTTGCACATAGGGGAGGTGGCTCTCCCACCTCAATAACAAATTTGTTGAGGTCGGTTTTCGATAGATAGTTGTTTCCAAACTCTCCCCATTTTTTGACTTTGCAATAGAAATGTCCAAAAAGGGAAGCTTATATTCATTGATCTCATAAGTAAATCTCAATCCAATCTCGTTGGTATTGAGGGTCCCCACAAATTCACAGAATAGTTCTTTCATGCCCCTCCACAAAACAAAAACATCATCTATGAATCTGACCCAGAGGTCAATACTCGAGATATACTTCTGGTGTGTTTCTGTGAACACAATGGTATCCTCCCACCAGCCCAGGAATAAATTCGCATAACTTGGCGCGCAGGAATTACCCATTGCGGTACCCCTGAGCTGTTGGAGGATTTTACCATCAAATGAAAAGAAATTGTTTGTCAAGACAAAGTCAAGTAGAGTTATAACCAATTCGTTATGAGCCACATATTGACAACCCCTAGTGCTTAGGAAATGTTGTACCCCTTTGATCCCCCATTGATGAGGAATGGAAGAATAGAGTGCTGTTGTGAATGTGCTAGAAATGAATTCTGAGCAGAAGCTCCCTCTGGTGGTTACGAACAGTACTGAACTATTCAATGAAGATTGTGAAGATTGGCGATCAGGTGTTACTGACTGGTCTTATATAAGGGAGGTTCCCTCCCATCAGGGTTGCCGGTGATCAATTGTTCTGGTTTCAACTTTTGTTCCTGTTCACTTTGAAGCTTGCTGTTTCGTGCCTGCATCTTCTGCTAACAGATAAGACATTTTCTTCTTTTAGTTTTTTGTGCTTGCTTTTTGCATTTTGTCCTGCACTTCTGTGGGGGTCTGCCAGGTCCCCTCTGGGGGCTTGTGCTCCTCTCAGTTTAGTTCAGCCAGTTGTTTGTTCATTTGCCTTTTCCAGTTTTTTCTGTGGCTGCGGCTTAGTTTTGTTACACCAGAGAACTAATTTAGGTGGTAGAGGTCGTGTGATCTCAGGTGTTTTTGCAATTAGTGTGTTGGTATTTTTTTAGGTTTTTTTGGATTGCAGTAAGTGACCTTCCTATCCTTTTCTGTTTAGGAAGATTGGGCCCCAACGTTTGCTCATACTATTTTCTGTCTGTGTCTGTATTTCCTCTTGTCTAACCGCCATTACATGTTTGGGGGCTTCCTATGTTCTTTGGGGATCTGCTCCGGGGCAGATAGTTTTCCTCTTTCTATCTTTAGGTGAAGTTAGCTTCTCAGGCTGTGACGAGGCGTCTAGGACCAACGTAGGTACGCTCCACGGCTGCCTTTAGTTGTGGTGGTTAGTCAGGGTACTGCAATCCAATAGATTCCAACCTCTCTGGTGTATTGCCTTTTTTGCCTGCTCTCCTCAGCTACCAAATCATAACAGAGTGCCTACACATCTACAGTCATGGCCAAAAGTTTTGAGAATGACACAAATATTATATTTTCACATGATCTGCTGCCCTCTGGTTTTTATGTGTGTTTGACAGATGTTTTTATCACAGACAGAAATATAATAATTGCAAACATATGAGTAACAAAAGCTTATATTGACAGAATGAGTTAACGCAGCAAGTCAATATTTGCAGTGTTGACCCTTCTTCTTCAGGACCTCTGCAATTCTCCCTGGCATGCTCTCAATCAACTTCTGGACCAAATCCTGACTGATAGCAGTCCATTCTTGCACAATCAATGCTTTCATTTTGTCAGAATTTTTAGGTTTTTGTCCACCCGTCTCTTGATGATTGACCACAAGTTCTCAATGGGATTAAGATCTGGGGAGTTTCCAGGCCATGGACCCAAAATCTCTATGTTTTGTTCCCTGAGCCATTTAGTTATCACCTTTGCTTTATGGCAAGATGCTCCATCATGCTGGAAAAGGCATTGTTGATCGCCAAACTGCTCTTGGAGGGTTGGGAGAAGATGCTCTTGGAGGAAATTCTGGTACCATTCTTTATTCATGGCTGTGTTTTTAGGCAAGACTGTGAGAGAGCCGATTCCCTTGGCTGAGAAGCAACCCCACACATGAATGGTTTCAGGATGCTTAACAGTTGGCATGAGACAAGACTGGTGGTAGCGCTCACCTTGTCTTCTCCGAATGAGGCGTTTTCCTGATGTCCCAAACAATCGAAAAGGGGATTCATCAGAGAAAATAACTTTACCCCAGTCCTCAGCATTCCACTGCCTGTACCTTTTGCAGAATATCAGTCTGTCCATGATGTTTTTTCTGGAGAGAAGTGGCTTCTTTGCTGCCCTACTTGAGACCAGGCCTTGCTCCAAGAGTCTCCGCCTCACAGTGCGTGCAGATGCACTCACACCTGCCTGCTGCCATTCCTGAGCAAGCTCTGCACTGCTGGTAGCCCGATCCCGCAGCTGAAACACTTTTAAGAGACGGTCCTGGCTCTTGCTGGTCTTTCTTGGGCGCCCTGAAACCTTTTTGGCAACAATGGAACCTCTCTCCTTGAAGTTCTTGATGATGCGATAGATTGTTGACTGAGGTGCAATCTTTCTAGCTGCGATACTCTTCCCTGTTAGGCCATTTTTGTGCATTGCAATGATGACTGCACGTGTTTCTTTAGAGATAACCATGGTTAACAGAAGAGAAACAATGATGCCAAGCACCAGCCTCCTTTTAAAGTGTCCAGTGGTGTCATTCTTACTTAATCATGACAGATTGATCTCCAGCCATGTCCTCATCAACACCCACACCTGTGTTAATGGAGCAATCACTGAAAAGAGGTTAGCTGGTCCTTTTAAGGCAGGGCTGCAATGATGTTGAAATGTGTTTTGGGGGATAAAGTTCATTTTCTAGCCAAATATTGACTTTGCAAGTAATTGCTGTTAAGCTGATCACGCTTTATAACATTCTGGAGTATATGCAAATTGCCATTAGAAAAAGTGAAGCAGTAGACTTTGTAAAAATTAATATTTGTGTCATTCTCAAAACTTTTGGCCATGACTGTATACTGGCTAGCAAAGTGCCTGGTTCAAGTAATAGACCCTCTACTCTTTGTAGAAGGTCCATGGGGTCCCTTATGTATGAAGGCAGTGAGCTGACGAATGGTCTCAAGATATTGTCAATGTATATACCTACATTCTGTGTCACACTCCCAATTCCCGCCACTATTGGCCTCCCTTTTAAGGGGTTTAAACCCTTATGTACTTTTGGGAGGGCACAGAAAGTCGCCGCAACTGGATGTTTTGGGAGTATGAACGTGTATTCATTCTCATCGATAAGTTTGTCTGTTTTAGCCTGGTCAAGGATACCCTTCAGGGTTGCAACACACTTAGGAGTGGGGTTAGTATGGACCTGTATATATGTAGTCTTATCATTTAGCAAAGACAGACACATATTCTTGTATTTATCAACATCCATCACAACAACGTTTCCCCCTTTATCAGAGGGTTTTAAAACAAGACTCTTATCCCCCTCCAGATTGCATAATGCTTCCATTTCTTTTTTGGTGAGATTATACTTCAGGCCCCTACATTTTAGGCCTTTGATCTCTTCTGTAACCAAATTAAGAAATATGTCAATCGCTGATACATCCCCTCCGAGTGGTGGCATTTTACTACTAGTATTTTTTAAAGTAGTAAATGGACCCTGTCCCTCTGATGTGTGAGGTTCATTTAAACCCCCAAGTGCTTCACAGAAATTTATAAACGCAGAGCCGTGAAAATAAAAAATGATTTTTTTCCTCAAAAATTATTTTTTTAGCCAGCTATTTTTTATTTTCCCAAGGGTAACAGGAGATATTAGAACCCCAAAATTGGTGTGCAATTTGTCCTGAGTACGCTGATACCCCATATGTTGGGGTAAACCACTGTTTGGGCGCACGGCAGGGCTCAGAAGGGAGGAATCACCATTTTACTTTTGAACGCCACGTCGTGTTTGGAGACCCACTGATGTGCCTAAACAGTGGAAACCCCTCAATTCTAGCTCCAACCCTAACCCCAACACACCCCTAACCCTAATCCCAACCCTAACCTTAATCCTAACCCTAATCCCAACCCTAATTCCAACCCTAATTGTAACCCTAACCCTAATTCCAACCCTAACCCTAATTATAACCCTAACCCTAAGGCTTGGCTCATATTGCGTTTTACCAGCCCATTCAACACATAGCGTTGACGGGCTGGTAACGGTATAGCATAAAACTATCGCGCTATGCTATACCCCTAGCGCAGAGGAATCAGCAGATGATTCATCTGCGCTAGCGGTGACGGAGCCCAGACGCTGCAGGCCGTGTCCGAGGCTCCGTCACTGAATGACGGCACGTCGCGAATGCATGCCGCTTTACGGCATGCGTCGCGATGCGCCCTGAAATGGGGTGAATGGCATCGTTAACGGACTGCGTTACACCGCGTTACACCGCGGTGTAATGCAGGCCGTCTAACGGACTGCCATAACACAGTATGAACCCAGCCTAACCCTAACTTAACCCTAATTATAACCCTAAACCTAACCCTAATGGAAAAATGAAAATAAATAAAATTTCTTTATTTTATTATATGTCCCTAACAATGGGGTTGATAAAGGGGGGGTTTATGTACTTTTTTTTATTTTGATCACTGTGATAGTTTATCAAAGTGATCAAAATGTACTTTCATTCATTCATTTTTTGAATCTGCCGCCACAGGATGAAGAGGCCGGGAGTATCGGAGGACAGGGGGAGCTGCCGGAGGACAGGGAGACATGGGGAACAACTTGAGGTACGGGGGGGAACGGGGGACCTGGGGACCCTATTTCTCTCCCCTCTGATGTGCGATCACATCAGAGGGGAGAGAAATTACTTACAGGATCGCGTCTTTTTTTTTTCATTTGCGATCGCAGTTATATGGTTAATAACGGCGATCGCAAAAGTGGGGGGACTGGTGGGGACCCTAATTATGTTCTCTGGGGTCTCGGCTACCCCTGGTAGCCGAGACCCCGGAGAAAATCCGGCTCGGCGGGCGCACTGCGCACTGCGCAGGCGCCCAACATTTTGTTTGCCGTAAAAAGACACCGGAAGCTCGGGGAGACATGGGAGGCCTGGGGGGACACCGGGAGGCACGGGGGGCTGATCGGGGGTCCAGGGGACCCCATTTCTCTCCCCTCTGATGTGCGATCATATCAGAGGAGAGAGAAATTAAAGGGAAAATTACTTTCTTTTGCGATCGCCGTTATAGGGTTAATAACGGCGATCGCAAAAGCGGGGTCGGTAAAAACCGACCCGAATCATGTTCTCTGGGGTCTCGGCTACCGGGGGTAGCCGAGACCCCGGAGAAAATCTGACTCTGGGGGGCGCTATACACTTTCTCCACAGCGCCGTTAATTAACGGCGCTGTGGTTTAAGTACCCTTAACTACCGCCATTAAAAGGCGTATCGGCGGTCGTTAAGGGGTTAATCAGTACATCTTGGAATATCATTAATTTCCACAATTGGAAGTGATTAAAAAATATTCCTGTGCTGAGATAATCTTATATATGTCTTCTTACCCCCATTTTGCTTTCTCTTTCTGCCTCCCAGCCCATACAGTGACCATTTTACAGCAATTTTAAAGCACCAAAGTTCAGGTCCACATTGACTTCTATTAGCTTCAGGTTTGGGGTCAAGTTTGGATGCAAACTGATCATTGAACTACAGTTCGACAGAACCCAACGAACCTCAATATTCACGGGTCCGCTCATGCCTAATTGCATTCTATTTGCACAAGATCATGCAGCTATAGATGTGGAAAGATAGTTGTTAGACTGAGCCTGACTTCCCAGAGACATGATAAACATGGTTTATTACCAGGTTTACTTTCTTGATTTCTGTATACCCGGCATCGAAATAGTACTGTGTATATAGACTACTAAGCACTTGCCTTGCTTTCTCTTCAGTACCCAGTGATCATATGATCACTGAATATAGAAAGGGAATAGAAGCTGCTAGGTTCTAGGAAACCCAGGCAGCTCTAACATGCAGCCAAGAGGCTGAAACTTCCCTGTACCTGGGACTAAAATGCCAGCCCCAGCTATAGGATAAAATCAACAAAGAAAGATTGTATTGATGTGTTAAAATGTTCCCTCAAAAATTGTTTTTTAAAACCTTATCAAAGGCACAAGGTATAAAATAATTTAAAAATAGCAAAAGTAAAGTAAAAAAATGCATAAATAAAATCTTTAAAAAGAGACACTAAATTGCTGTTTCTATGCGAACAATATGCCCAATATATAAAAATTATTTATACTTAAAAGGGAAAACAATCTAAAATGTTTTCAGTGGTCTTTTGTGGTTGTTAAAAATGATAAAACAAAAATGGGAAAAGTAGTTTTCAGATTTCTTATTTCTCTTTACATTTTCCCTTGATATCAGCAAAAAAAGACTATAAAAATGACATAAAAATTAAGCACTGTGCATCTTGCAAAAATCAGTGAAAACGTATTTTAATATCAGAATAAGAAAAAGTGCATCTTGTAAAAAATATGCTACTTGACAAGTGTTGTTGAGATGGATTAGATATTTAAGTCAACTTGAGTTATGTCGAATTTTGTTATGTTTATGCCGTTCCAGCGTACAACAAACACATTGTGGAGCTAGACCTTTGAAGAAAGTAGCGTGTGCACTATTGGGGGGAAATGAGGTGGATATACTATTAATAAAAACTAATATGTAATTTGTGATCTACCAATAAATAAGATCCTATTGGTAAGTGAATATATACCTTAGCAGCAAATAAGATTTTCAGTCTTTAAGACGAAGTGCTGTGTCCTTGTCTTGGCACACCCGACTAATTTTAAATGCTTTATATAGGAGTAGAAGTCCGACCTAGGATATATTAATCAACTTGATAGGGTTTTAATGGCAGAGAACTTTATAATCAAATAAGTTTATAGGGCTCTTTTGCGGCTAAAAGCACTATTGGGGTGCCAATGCCTATATCTATGTGTCGAATTCTGAGTTGTCAGTTTCATATATAAAAATATACCATAATATAACATTTGAAACAGCAGAATTTTTATGCGTTCACACAAATCCTTAACCCATAAAGTTGGTTCATGGACGTACCTACAAGCAGTTGCAAAGATAGCACAAGTAAAGTGGGAGGGAGAGGGACCCTAAAGGACCCTAAAGGACTACATACACATCAATTGTTGTTTGTCCTGATGAAGAAGCTTTGAACTTTGAAACGCGTTGACAAGTAAGCTGCATTTATGGATACCATTTCATCTTCCATCCCTGATCTACTGGTGGCGCAGAATTAACCTTTTCATTCCATTTCACTGGTGACTTCTGTAGCAGAGAAGTTTTTAGGTTCCTGCTGAAAAATGAACATTGTTTCAATTGCTATATCCAAGAGAATGTAAAAAGTGGGTGCAATATTTTTCATAAAAAAACTGTCAGGTGTTTCTTTGGGAACAAAATGTAAAGAACTCAATGTAAACTGTAATGTGTGGCCGAATAACCGCTCTATGAATGAATTAAGTTCCATTGTACAATGAGGTTCCTGATATTTAACTTGCTGAAAAATTTCAGTAGATTTTAGAAATATTTCTCTCCATTAAAAGATTCATAATGGCTAACTTCAGTAAAATGCATGTGCCGAGCAAACACAACATCTGTTTGAGATTATACAAACAACTTCATAACAAAGACTCATTTGATCATCTAATGTGTTTTGCATACAAATATTTACATTTCAATAACACTCCAAAGGTTTTTGTTCCCATAGATTCAATAATTATAAGAAAATATGCTTCCTCTATAAATAAGTGGATTACAATCTTCTTGCTATTGCTCGTTTTCATTAACTACACTAGAAGCATGCATAGTTATTTGCCAACGTTTTAATGGATTTCATAAGAATGTAAAATGCAATTTTATTTGTAGTTTAAAATTTTATACT
This sequence comes from Oophaga sylvatica, assembly GCA_033576555.1. Lineage (NCBI taxonomy): Eukaryota > Metazoa > Chordata > Amphibia > Anura > Dendrobatidae > Oophaga > Oophaga sylvatica. Next base: position 79,775 of record JARQOD010001679.1, read on the forward strand.
GCATTACTAATGGACTTGGAATAGATGAAAACCAAAAGTTAATGTATATTAGGAGTTCTTAGCCTTTCCTAATGACGTACCCGTTAATGGATACATTTCAGCTACGAACTTTACATTTTTATGCCTGGTACAACATATAATGCTAGCTCAATAGCATTCTAAAAGGTTTTTGATGTTTACTAGGCAATGGCATTCTTATTTTCATCAGAAAGCCAAGACCAAAAAACATCAAATGAAAGCTGTCCTAAAATTGTGTCCTGTGGATACATTATCTGTTGTGACCCTTCAGCTTTAATAGAGTGACTCCAATAAAAATGATCTTCATCTCGTTGAACGTTTAGAAAAAAAATTCTAATCTAAATGTGTGTCATTAAATATAATCATTATTTCAATTAAATGTGCTAGAATTTTTTAATATCCCTAATTAATTAAATAATTAAATATCCATAATTGCTAATTATGTTCTTTTAGAACAATTGCAAATGACAATATTATATTTGACAATATTCATTTTTATTGAAATTAAATATATACAGTGGCACACATGTATAATAAAAAATCCTTACACTGACAGTTTTCCATTATGAATAGCACAAAAATTTACAAATATAAGCCAATGTTGTGTCACTGAAATAGTCATGTACAGTATATATGGTCATATCAGTATTCAATCTCCATGCAGACAGTACATTAGATTAAAGGTGATGTAATGGAGTAAAAAACACACACACAAACACATACACACAACAAGGACAAATTGACAAAATCTACAGTACAGACCAAAAGTTTGGACACACCTTCTCATTCAAAGATTTTTCTGTATTTTCATGACAATGAAAATTGTAGAATCACACTGAAGGCATCAAAACTATGAAGTAACACATGTGGAATTATACATTACACTTTACAAAAAAGTGTGAAACAACTGAAAATATGTCTTATATTCTAGGTTCTTCAAAGTAGCCACCTTTTGCTTTGATTACTGCTTTGCATGCAGAAAAGGTGAACGGCTGGATTCTACATGCCTGGTTCCCACCGTGAAGCATGGAGGAGGTGGTGTGATGGTGTGGGGGTGCTTTGCTGGTGACACTGTTGGGGATTTATTCAAAATTGAAGCGGTGAGCGGTCCAGCTCACACCAAACCATCTCGATTAGGTTCAGGTCTGGTGACTGTGGAGGCCAGGTCATCTGGCGTAGCACCCCAACACTCTCCTTCTTGGTCAAATAGCCCTTACACAGCCTGGAGGTGTGTTTGGGGTCATTGTCCTGTTGAAAAATAAATGATGGTCCAACTAAACGCAAACCGGATGGAATAGCATGCTGCTGCAAGATGCTGTGGTAGCCATTCTGGTTCACTATGCCCTCAATTTTGAATAAATCCCCAACAGTGTCACCAGCAAAGCACCCCCACATCATCACACCACCTCCTCCATGCTTCACGGTGGGAACCAGGCATGTAGAATCCATCGGTTCACCTTTTCTGCGTGCAAAGCAGTAATCAAAGCAAAAGGTGGCTACTTTGAAGAACCTAGAATATAAGACATGTTTTCAGTTGTTTCACACTTTTTTGTTAAGTGTAATGTATAATTCCACATGTGTTAATTCATAGTTTTGATGCCTTCAGTGTGATTCTACAATTTTCATAGTCATGAAAATACAGAAAAATCGTTGAATGAGAAGGTGTGTCCAAACTTTTGGTCTGTACTGTATGTATATAAAATTGAATGTGTGTGTGTGTCACCAACCAATCACAAAGCATCTTTTATTTCACCAGAGCTGTTTAAAAGAAGCTGAGCTGTGATTGGTTGCTATGAGCAACAGTTTTCCTTGCAACCAATCACTAAGCATCTTTCATTTCACCAGAGCTGTTTAAAAGAAGCTGAGCTGTGATTGGTTGCTATGAGCAACAGTTTTCCTTGCAACCAATCACTAAGCATCTTTCATTTCACCAGAGCTATTTAAAAGAAGCTGAGCTGTGATTGGTTGCTATGAGCAACAGTTTTCTCACTCCATGACAACACCTCAGCAGACAGTGACTGGGTGTGAGAAATCTAGCATCCCAGGAACATTAGCTCCCAGCCATTGTCTGCCCCCCAGAAAGGAGCAGAGAGCACATGACAGAAATGCATCCCCTTCTCCCATTCCAATATCCCCATCACACATCCTCCATCCCATAGGCACATCTTCCCTCTTAAAGGGATTCTCGGTATGGAAGTTAGGGCAAATCCATCCTGCGCTCTGGTTCTGACCTCAGGCCTCTCTTAAAGGCATCCCTGGTATGGAAGTTAGGACTGTACCACTCAGCGCTGTGGTTCTGACCCCAGGGTCTCTTAAAGGGATCATTGGTATGGAAGTTAGGGCAATTCTACTCAGTACTCTGGTTCTGACCCAGGCCTCTCTTAAAGGGATCATTGGTATGGAAGTCAGGGCAAATCCACTCAGTGATCTGGTTCTGATGCCAGGTCTCTCTTAAAGGGATCCCCCAGTATGGAAGTTAGGGCCATGTCACGCTGTCTAATGATATGTATACAATGTCAGTAAACTATTAATACAGGAACAACACTCTATACAACAACTAGTATAGCAACATCAGCATGTAAGTATAGAATAGATTTACCTGACACGATATCTGCTGAACTCAGGGTTAATCTTGAGGACTTGATGAGCTGAAACAGGAAAGAGGTGGACCGGGATCTAACCTGACCCTAAACTGGGGTCCTAACTAATCCCTCACCTTGGAGGTACTGATAATGGTTCAGAGGTCCAAGTCTCCAACCTAACCCTGTCTCCTATCAGACCCTGAACCCTGTAATCAGTCCTAAGAAGGATCCTGACTACCACCAAAGGGATATGGGCTGATCTCAGCTAAATACACAGATTAGACATATAAGACAGACAGGATAACACTCGCTTGCATACACACTCAAACACCAAAGGAACATAAATGGTCTGGGAAATAAACTCTAACCAAGTTGAGCTTAGAACAACTAAGGAGCTCACAACTAAAGTCTATACAGATTCATTCCTATCTGTGGTCTGCATGAAGGTTTCACTGGCAACTCCCAAGCAGACAACTAGGAATTTAAAGGAAACCAATCAACAATAATCAATTGCAGCGGGAGAAACTGCACCCAGTCCCAGCACGAGCACAGACAGAATTAACTCCCTAGCTGCCAAACACAAAGAAACAGCAGATCAGCTGTGAGAAGTCAAAATGTGCAACCGCGACGATCTTCGTGGCAATGCACACATGACAGGCCATTCTGTTGTGAATGGGTTTGAGATGAGTTCTGAGCAGAGGCTCCCTCTGGTGGTTACAAGCAGTGCTAGTCTGTCCAGTGAAGATTGTGAGGACTGGGAATCAGGTGTTACTGACTGGTCTTATATAAGGGAGTCACCTTCCCATCAGGGTTGCCGGTGATCAATTGTTCTGGTCTGAATCCTTTATTCCAGTTTCCCTTGTAGCCTGCTGTGTCGTGTCTGCATCTCCTGCTAACAGATAAGACTTTTTCTTCTTTTGTGTTTGTGCTATATTTTTGCATTTTGTCCTGCACTTCTGTGGGGGCCTTCAGGGTCCCCTCCGGGGGCTTCTGCCCTCTCAGTTTTGTTCAGCCACTGATGTTTGTACTTTTGCTTTTTCCAGTTTTTTCAGTGGCTGCTGTTTTGATTTTGTTACACCAGAGAACTAATTTAGGTGGAAGAGGTCGTGTGATCTCAGGTGTTTTTGAAATTAGTAGAGTTGGTGCCTTTCAGGGTTTTCTGGGATTGCAGTAAGTACCCTTCCTATCCTTTTCTATTTAGTTAGTTTGGGCCCCAGCGTTTGCTCATACTATTTTCTTTCTGTGTCAGTATTTCATCTTGTCTAACTGCCATTACATGTTTGGGGGCTTTCTATTATCTTTGGGGTTCTGCTCCGGGGCAGATAGCTTTCCTATTTCTATCTTTAGGTGTAGTTAGTTTCTCAGGCTGTGACGAGGCGTCTAGGACCAACGTAGGAACGCTCCACGGCTGCCTCTAGTTGTGGTGGTTAGTCAGGGTACTGCAATCTCATAGATTCCAACTGCTCTGGTGTATTGCCTTTTTTACCTGCACTCCTCAGCTACCGAAACATAACACATTCCACTCAGCACTCTGGTTCTGACCCCAGGCTGACGGGATGATGTTGGATATTAGTGGTAGTAATCCGGTGGCTCTGGCTGACGGGATGATGTCGGATATTAGGGGGAGTAGTCCGGTCACTCTGGCTGACGGGATGATGTGGGATATTACGGGTAGTAGTCTGATGGCTGTGACGGGATGATGTGGGATATTACGGGTAGTAGTCTGACGGCTGTGACGGGATGATATGGGATATTAGTGGTAGTTTTCCGGTGGCTCTGGCTGACTGGATGATATGGAATATCAGGGGTAGTAGTCCGTTGGCTCTGGCTGACGGGATGATGTGAGATATTAGGGGTAGTAGTCTGATGGCTGTGACGGGATGATATGGGATATTAGTGGTAGTTTTCCGGTGGCTCTGGCTGACTGGATGATATGGAATATCAGGGGTAGTAGTCCGTTGGCTCTGGCTGACGGGATGATGTGAGATATTAGGGGTAGTAGTCTGACGGCTGTGACGGGATGATATGGGATATTAGTGGTAGTTTTCCGGTGGCTCTGGCTGACTGGATGATATGGAATATCAGGGGTAGTAGTCCGCTGGCTCTGGCTGACGGGATGATGTGAGATATTAGGGGTAGTAGTCTGACGGCTGTGACGGGATGATATGGGATATTAGTGGTAGTTTTCCGGTGGCTCTGGCTGACTGGATGATATGGAATATCAGGGGTAGTAGTCCGTTGGCTCTGGCTGACGGGATGATGTGGGATGTTAGGGGTAGTAGTCTGGCATCTGTGACAGGATGATGTGGGATATTAGTGGTAGTTGTCTGGTGGCTATGGCTGACTGGGTGATGTGGGATATTAGGGATAGTAGTCTGGTGGCTTTGACGGGATGATGTGGGATATTAGTAGCCCGGTGGCTCTGGCTGACAGGACGATGTGGGATATTAGGAGTAGTTGTCCAGTAGCTCTGGCTGACGGGATTGTGTGGGATATTATAGTGAATGTGGCTATGCGGAGTGGGCAGGGCTCTACACTCAGCTTTATATATAGAGATATAATCATTATAATTTGTTATAACTAACCGTAATTAGTTGCTATGCCCGGGCAGCGCCGGGCTCTTCAGCTAGTAATAAATAAATAAAATAAAATAACATATACATATGCCTAGAAAATATTTTTAGCAGCTATTTCTTCAGAATGTACAGGATTCTATATCTCTTTGAGTAGAAAACTTGTTTCTTATGCTTCCATAAATTATTATTTCAGCTGTGCAACATTTGTGGGGTGTTTTGCATTGACAAACTGTTCCAAGTTCCCCTACTTTTTCAAATTTGATTTAGATCCAAGATTTGACATTATTACCATTAAAGAGCTTTTTAATCTATTTCTTGGTAGATTTCTGAATTGCTATAGAGACTAAATCTTCTGACAGATGATATGACATTATTCTCAAGCACCGTTTTGTGCTATTCCCCAAACCATAACATTTCTACAATCATACTTTACAATTGATATCAGATACTTTGTGAAACAGTCCCCTTTGTTTTTACAAAACATAAAACATGTATTTTGATGACCTTGCTTTGTGAATTTCTGGATGTAAAATTTGCAGTGAATTATAATAGCAGAAAAATTGGATGAGATTTCAGCAAATTGACATGCAGTTTCCCACGCAAATCAGTTAATCTCCGCTCAGGCTGGGAGGCTGCGCAGGCAGCTTTGCCTTCATTCCTCCATGGTTTACAGCCGGGCCGGTGCCAGAATTGGCGCATCTTACATATGCGCCTTTTCTGGGGTGGCTGGGAGCAGATTTTTTTTCGCCAGGGGGTCACAAAAACAATGGTCCCTTTCCAGGCTATTAATTTCTGCCCTCAGTCACTGGCTTGCCCTCTCTGGCGGAGGAGAAAATTGCTTGGAAGCCCACGCCAGTTTTTTCTGTGAATTAATCCTTTATTTAACACCTACAGCTCCAAAATTTTACACACACACACACTACTAACATTATTAGTGAGGGACATATAAAAAAATAACTGATATGCAATGGTTTACTGTATGTAAAACATGTCTCATATCCTGTCGGGTTCTGTAATGATTTTACAGATGCCGACAACTGTATTTTCACCTATTCTGCTATCTATATCTGTATGAAATATAAATATATATATATATATATATATATATGTGTCTCACTGACATATATATTATATTATATATATATATATATATATATATATATATATATATAAATATAGACTGTATATATGTTTTCACCAATATTTGGGCCAGGTACCTATCCCACTTGGAGGCTGGCAATTGGAACTGCTCAGTTAAAAAAATGGAATCCGTCTCCAGATTCCGTCATTTGATGGATCCGGCGCCCATAGGCTTCCATTCTAGCAAACGACGGACAGCGATGGATCCGTCGCTGTCCGTTTTTTCAACATACACAAAAAACGTTCCTTTGTCCTTTGTCTCTGACTGCCGGACAAACAATTTCCGACAGATCAGGCGAACGACGGATGAAACGTGAGGCAATCCGTCGCAATCCGTCACTAATACAAGTCTATGAGAAAAAAACTGATCCAGAGGCATCAGTTGCCAGATCCGTTTTTTTCAAAATTTGACGGATTGTGACTGATGTCAAAAACCTGATGTGTGAAAGGGGACAAATCCTAAATGATTTTTTTTTAGTGCACTTTCTCTGAAATTTTGTTTCAGAGTAGTCTCAAACAGGACGTCACAGGAGGCTGGGGCTGCACTCACTTACCTGCAGCATCTATCACTTCTCCTGGAACAAGATGTCATCAGGGAACTGTGGTGCAGTTACTTACTAAAGTTTATTGTATCGCTACCCTCTGAAGAGACATCCTTGATCCATGGTGATAGATGCTGTGAGACAGGTGAGAGAAGCGATGGCACTCTTCTTCTATCTCTGCCACCAATTCATCTTCTAACTGTGAAACAAGATGTTATCAGGAGGCAGAGATAGAAGCAGTGAGTGACAACAGCACTGCCCCACAGCTTATAGTACTACCCTCAAATGAACTGACATCAGAGGGTGGTGCTGGAGTCACTCACTGCTTCTATCATTGCCCCTAATGACAATTTTTTTGGGGGTGGAGATAGAAGATATGCTGGTGTCACTTATTGCTGCTATCACTGCCCTGATGACTGCTTCTATCACCACCCCCAATGATGATTCATTTGAGGGTGGTGCTGGAAGCTACGGGGCTGTGTTTGTGTCACTCACTGATTCTATCTCCATCAAATGATGATGTCTTGTTTCACAGTTAGAAGATGTGGCAGAGATAGAAGCACAGTGCCAGAGCTGCACTTACCTCTACCGCAGCAACTATCACAATGGATCTAGGAGATCTTCAGAGGCAGACGATGTATGAAACTGTATTATTTAACTCCAACACTGTCCCATGATGGTGATGCAGGAAAGTGGGTGCAGCCCCTGCTTCGTGTGACATCTTGCTATTTTATTTGACTCCTCTCAAATAAAATGACTCAGGAATTGAAGTAAACAAAAATGAACACATTTAGTGATTAGCTAGATAGGGAGAAGTGTTGGGTATTTTATAACCAAAGCTAATTACAAAATTAGTGAGGGTGTAAGGATAGATATTTAGAAAGGACTAGTGATGAGCAAGTGTTACTCATTACTCGCTCGACCATCAGTGTGCTCAGGATGCTCGTTACTCGGCGAGTATTTTTTTAATGTTCGAGCAGGAGCATGAGTCCACGCCCCGTATATGTGGTGCCAATGAACATGTGGGGATTGCCTGCCAGTCACTGTAATGCCATTGCCATCTTGGTTGTCGCATTACTGTGATTGGCTGGCTGCATAGCATCATCAAGCCTATATAAGACCAGTGATGCTATGCTCGTCACACTGTAATCCGGAAATAATTAGAGCAGGGAGAGATGCTGGTGAAAGAGGGACAGAACTGTAGCCGTGTATTATCCAGGGATTCACCCATATTAACATTTCTTTTAAGTACAACAACAGCCCTTCTTAGGGCTAATAATAATCAAAAGTAATATTGCTGTTAGCAGCACTTAGGGAGAGATTGTGCTGAAGCGATGGTGTAGTACAGGATAGGGTGAACTGAATGTCCTTTATGCTCCAGCCTGACATCAAGCCAAAACTCCTTCTCGGGGCAGATAATATTCTCTTTGCTCTTAATCCTGCAAATTTTTCTGATCAGGGAAATATTATACACTATTTTTTTTGCGGCAGTTGTGCTTCAAAAGCATACAGTCAGACTTGTTTGGATACTGTAGTCTTATACATGCATCTGAGGTGTGCAAATTTTCCTGGCATTGTAATACTGCAATTTTTTTCAGCAGAGACATTTTATACGGCTTTCATCATGCTAGAGTTGGGCATCAAGACCCCACAAAAATTGTTTATTAAAAAAATCTCATTGCTACACTGATACTGTAGTCTTATACGTTCATCTAGAGTAGGCCCATTTTGCTGGCATTGTAATACTGCAATTTTTTGGAGCAGTGAAATTTTATACGGCATTTATCATGCTAGAGGTGGGACTCAAAACAACCCAAAATCTTTTTTGTTAAAAAAATCGCATTGCTTTTATGACATTGCAGTGTTATACGTCCATCTAAAGTGGGCACATTTTTCTCACATAATAATGCAATTTTTTTAGCTGTGAAATTTTATACAGTATTTACTGAGCTAGAGTTGGGCCCCCACAAAAAAGCAATTTGTTAAAAAAAATTGCATTGTTATATTGTTGCTTCAGGTTTATATGTCCATCTGAAATGGGCACATTTTGCTGGCATTGTAATACTGCAATTTTTTGAGCAGTGAAATTTGATATGCCAGGGTCTAGAAACAGTGTCTGCGGGGTAACACCACTGCCTCTTTCCCTGTTCTACTTGCACACCAATACCCTGTCCATGATGTTGGCAAAGATGCCTCCCACACTGCACCTGACGTTGAACACCTGCAACCAACATCAGCAACACATCCACGTCCTTATCTCAGAGCAGCGTTCAGTTGATCAGTCCTTGGAAAGCAAGTGTAAATATGCAGCCCCTCACCCACAGGCTACAATACTAAATGGCAACATTTTCAGACTGCTTGCCTATAAATGTTGCCACTTAGGCTTGTTGGAGATTAAACCTTTCCAAAACCTCATGGCGGCGGACGTCTCTCAGTACTCAGTCCCCAGCCGCCGCTATTTCTCCCAGTGTGCCCACTCCGCCTTACCAAAGCCCGTGTCCCATAACATCAGTCGTGCCCTGGCCAAAGCTGTGACTGAGAAGGTCCTCTTAACTACAGACATCTGGACATGTGCTTGTGGCCAGGGACATTACATTTCCCTGACGGCACACTGGGTGAACATTGTGGAAGCTGGAACCCAGTCTGACCCTGGGACAGAACACGTGCTACCGACACCGAGAATTGTGGGCCCTAGTTAAATCAGAGTTGCCCTCACTTTTTACAGCAGTTCCTGCACCTCCTACTCCTCCTACTCACCCTCATTCTCAGAAATGTCAACATCAGTCACAAGCTGGAAATAATGCAATATTGCCTAGGCCAAGCGGCAACAAACTCTGCTGAAGCTAATCTGCTTAAGTGACAAATCGCATACTGCTGTGGAGTTATTGAAAGGTCTAGCAGACCAGACTGATCTGTGACTATTGCCCCTGAACTATAACCAGGCATGGTCATATGTAACAATGGCCGTAACCTTGTGGCAGCTCTGAAACTTGACAACTTCGCACACTTACCATGCCTGGACAACATGCTCAATTTAGTAGTTCAGCGGTTTCTCAAAACCTACTCAGATCTGCCTGAGCTACTTGTGAAGTACACCACATGTGTGCCCATTTCTATGAGTCTGCTACAGCTACCGCCGCCCTGGAGATGCTACAGCAATGCTTGCAACTTTCAGCTCACCGACTGGTGTGCAATGTCACCACATGTTGAAGCTGGTTGCCTGCACTACAGACGGTAGTAACCACACAACCTTCATCCTGTTTGTTCAGCGTGGATGGCCTGAAGACGAGGAGGAGAGGGAAGACAAGTAAGAGGACAAGGAAGACAACATGCACGGATGTCCTCTTGGTGGGGACAGTGAAGTCTTGGCTGTTGGCAGTCTGGCACGCTTGACTGAGTTTATGTTCCACTGCCTTTCCCATGACTCTTGCATTGTATGTATTTTGGCCAACACTAATTATTGGTTGGTCACGCTTCTAGACCCAAGCTGCAAAGAGAACTTTACCTCTTTCCTTCCCGTGGTGCAGAGCTCTAATAAAATGTTGCAGTTCCAGAAGGCCCTAGTTATTAAAAAAATTCCATCTGACTATGGTGGCAGAGCTTATAGTTCCTAGGACAACTAAGGAGTGGAGACTAGGGAGACACACACCATATGCATCAGATGCAGGTGAATACTCTCAAGGTCTGGGACAGTTTTATCAAACCATCCCAGCCCCAGGCTCTAATGCGCAGGGTTCTCTGACAAAGAGAGAAAGTTTGGGAAGATGCTCAAGGAGTACCTTGCAGACCATACCAAAATCATTCAAGCTAGTCAGGTGACATGAACTGTCTCTCTACGCCTTGGATGTCTTGGCCTGCCCTGCCACTAGCGCTTTGGCAGAGTGAGATTTTAGTGCCGCTGGGGGTATTATAACCAAAGAACTGAAAATGCTGACAGGCTGACTTATCAAAATGAACAACTGCTGGATTGTGCCAGACTTATGTACGCCACCGGATGACAATAGCTGAACATAAACTCAAATGCAGTGTTTTTTTGCTGGTCTATTGCCACGCATCCTTTCCCACCCAAACATGGGTATACGCTTAAGGATTTTGTCTTTTTTGTGTCATCCTCCTCCTCCACCACATCTACAGGGTGATCATGCTACCATTGCTATAAATTTTTTAAGGGTGTTTATGATGCCAGCATTGATTATTTTTAGAGGTCTACCTCAAACATTCCTTTATATTTATGTATACCCCTGAATACCAGCTTTACTTGCGTACCTCCAGAGCTTGTTTCTGCCACGTACAAGAAAAAAGACCGGTTCAAATCCCTTTCATATTTTACAATAATATCTCTCTTATCTACAATTCATGTAGGGTGATGTGTAGCAGTACGTGTACAATATGACATGCAACTACTCAGGGATTATTGCCTTATGAATTCTAAGCCTTACCTGTTGCTTCTTTTCATGGACTCATTGACCGATTCATGTTTTTTCTGTGAGCTGTGCTCAGAAATTTATCAAAACTTCCATTGTTACTTGCACTCCTCTAGAGTTTGTTGCTGCCACGTACAAAAAAAAATCTACAAAAAAAAATCTACAAAAAAAATATTTCCACTGCCAGTTCAAATCTTTTCTATATTCTACAATAATATCTCTCTTATTTGCAATTCATGTAGGGTGAGGTGTAGCAGGACATGTAGGGTATGACAGGCATCTAGTCAAGGATTATTGCCTCATAAATTCTAAGCCGTTACTGCTGCTTTTTTCCATGGACTCATGAATGATTCACATTTTTTACAGTGATTTGCACTCAGAAATTCACCAAAGTTGCCAGTGTTACTTGTGTTGCTCCTGACTTTGTTACTGCCATGTAAAGAAAAAATCTTTTCAGGGCTAGTTCAAATTCCTTCGATGTTCTACAACAATATCTCTCCCCTCTGCAATCGTGTACTGTAGAGTGAGGTGTGGCAGTAGGTTTAGCGACAGGTATCTGGTCTATTGCCCTATAAATTCTAAGCCTCGCTGTTGCTTTTTTCCATGGACTCATTGACTGATTCATTTTTTTACAGTGATCTGTACTCAGAGATTCATCAAAGCTGCCAGTGTTACTTGAGTTCCTCCAGAGTTTGTTGCTGTCACATACAAGAAAAAATATTTTCAGAGCCTGTTCAAATCCCTTCTATATTCTACAATAATACTAGTCTTATTTTCAATTCTTGTAGGGTGAGGTATGGGAGTAGGTATATATATGACAGACATCTAGTCAGGGATTATTGCTTTATAAATTCTAAACCTTCCTGCTGATGCTATTTTATATAGAGCGATTCATGTTTTTTAAGGTGTTTCTTACTCAGAAATTCATCAAAGCAGGCAAAATTAACTGTTTTAATACGTCCATTCACAAGTTCTCTTTAGCATCTGTATGTTAGAGGTAGTGCTGGGACACTTTACTGGAGCTGGAATTACTACTACTGAACTCTTGAATGATTTGTTTCCATCTATTTCTGGCTGCTCCTTTAAGTATGTTTGAGATCATTGTCCTACTGGAAGACCATGACCTAGGATGCACATAGCAACTGAAAATCCTTTAGGAATCTTCCCATTTCATGATGCCTCACAAACAGTGAACCTCCATCATATTTGATTGTAACTACTGTGTTCTTTAATTTTTAGGTCTCATTCCATTTACAGTAAATAGTAGA
>JARQOD010001680.1:0-92310 GCA_033576555.1 Oophaga sylvatica
CCGAGCTGTGCTACCCGTGACATTCCCCATAGATATCAACGGGTTCGGTGCCAAGTACCCCAAAGCTCTGGCTGTGCGACTCATTTATCTTTCCCCTTTTTCATCATCTTCCCCTTTTATTGGGCGCCCAGGGCCACGGACCGGGTCACTGCTGCTGGGACACTGCCCTTTAAGAAGTGGCCCGGTCCTGAGTATCCCCACTGCCCTGGCGGGCGCTCCAACTTGGCATCACGAACAGGATATCTAAGCCCGGTTTCACCGGTCCTGTATGCCAGAGACTTTGTTAAAGTTGTAAAATTGCTGCCATTACAACGCCACATAGTGCGCGGGAAGCAGAGGAGGCATGAGTACAAGCACGAAAAGAGAAGTGCTGCGCGCGCTATGCTGTCAGCTTGCAGAAAGCCGGGAGCTGAGGCCTGGAATCCTGGCACACACCGTTCATCCAGCCGACGGAGCAACAGCCTGGTAAGCCAGTGGAAATTCAGAGCCTGGCTAAAATTAACTAGGGGGAAGAGAATGTCTCTATGTCTCTTTTGGGTATGTCTGCTGAATAAGCACTTCCAATTACTTGTACCTGGCTTTTCTATTTACCCATCTCACTCTTTCACCATGTTTACATATGCCTTCACAGTGTTTGCTCCGTTAATCCTCTCTCTCCTTCGCTATCCCCAAACCCCAGCACCCTCTAATCAAATAATCATCTCCCCTTCCCTCCTTCCTCCCCACCTGTCCTCCTCTGCTGACCTGCTCCTCAACCTCAAATCTGTCCTAATAAAACACAAAACAAGCTTCCCTCTCTCCTTCTCCCACCTGCTCTCCCTTTCTCTGCTCCTCCTCACTGCTGGTGACATATCTCCCAATCCTGGACCTCCACAGTTCATACCCACCATTAGTACTCCTTCCTACCGCTCCCTATCTAATAGGAACTACCGCAATCTTTCCAACGTAAAACCTGTGCCATTGACACCCACCCCCCTGCTCCCTCTCTCTGGAGCACTCTGGAATGCCCGCTCCATCTGCAATAAGCTTCATGTGATTCATGACCTCTTTCTCTCTCGCAATCTTGCTTTCCTCGCCCTCACAGAAACATGGCTGACACCCTCTGACACCGCCTCCCCTGCTGCGCTGTGTTACGGTGGCCTCCAATTCACCCACACTCCTCGCCCTGGAAACAGACATGGTGGAGGAGTGGGTGTTCTCCTTTCCTCTAACTGCAACTTTAACCCAATCCCACCTCTTCCCTCCCTAATCCTCCCTTCCTTTGAAGTCCACTCTGTCCGCATCTACTCTCCCTCCAACCTCCAAGTGGCCATCATATACCGACCTCCAGGCCCGACCACTGCCTTCATCGACCAATTCACTACCTGGCTTCTTCACTTTCTCTCCACTGACATCCCCACCATCATCATGGGTGACTTCAACATCCCCACTGATACCCTTCAGTCAGCAGCCTCCAAACTTCTGTCCCTTACTTCATCCTTTGGACTTACTCAGTGGTCCTCCTCAGCCACCCACACGGATGGTTATACATTAGACTTGGTCTTCACCCGCCTCTGCTCTCTATCTAACTTCACCACCTCCCCTCTCCCTCTATCCGACCACCATCTACTCACTTTCTCATCCCTGTCCTCCTCTCCTGTCACCCATGTCCAGCAACACGTGCACCCCCGCAGACACCTTGCACACCTAGACATCCACACACTCTCTGACTCTATTCTTTCACTGGCATCAATATCCTCACTCCACGATACAGACAGTGCCACTGCTTTCTACAATGCCACTCTCACATCGGCTATTGACACGGTCGCCCCTCTCGTTCATGGCAGAGTGCGACGTACCAACAGACAACCTTGGCACAATAACACCACTAAAAAGCTCCGGCAAGTGTCCAGGATTACAGAGCGGCGTTGGAAAAAAACAAATTCGCAAGACGACTTCACTGCATTCAAACAAGCAACACTCTCTTTCAAATCTGCCCTCACCTCTGCTAAACAGGCCTACTTCACAACCCTCGTATCTTCCCTATCCTACAACCCCAAACAGTTATTCAAAACTTTTAACTCCCTCCTCCGCCCACCACTGCCCCCTCCTACCTCCCTCATCTCTGCTGAGGACTTTGCCACACTCTTCAAAAATAAGATCGACCAAACAAGGCAAGTCTTCATTGTTCAACCACCTCAACCACTTTGTATACCAGACCAATGCCCCAACCCCATAACCTCCCTCTCCAACATAACTGAAGGGGAGCTTAATTGTCTTCTCTCCAAATCGCACCTCACAACCTGTGCACTTGACCCCATCCCAACCCACCTCCTCCCCAACCTCACCACCACTATTATTCCATCCCTAACCCACCTCTTCAACCTATCACTAACTTCCGGTACCTTCCCTTCTGCTTTCAAGCATGCCACAATCACGCCTATTCTTAAAAAGCCAACCCTCGACCCAACCGCTATGTCCAGCTATCGCCCAATATCGCTGCTCCCATTCGCTTCCAAACTCCTGGAGCTGCGTGTCCACGCTGAGCTTTCCTACCACTTCTCTTCCAACTTGCTCTTTGACACTCTACAATCTGGTTTCCGCCCCCATCACTCCACTGAGACAGCCCTGACCAAAATTACTAATGACTAGGGTTGAGCATTCCGATACTGCAAATATCGGGTATCGGCCGATATTGGCTGTATCGGAATTCCGATTCCGAGTTCGATATTTTCGTCATATCGGATACCGGAATCGGAATGTCACTGTCAGTGTCCGTCGGTCGGGTCTGTCAGGAGTCAGCGGCACTTACCCGGCAGAAGATCTCCGGCGGTCACATCCCGGACTGCTTGATGGCCGCCATCCTCTTCTCCCTGGCGGTCACATGCAGTTTCTCGCGATAACTGCAGTGACTGCTGGGTAATCGCGGCCGTAAAGCAGTCCGATGACGTCACCGCCGGAGAAGCAGGTAATCAGCTGTGCGGCGCCGGGATGTCAGGCTCTGCCTGGCATTCCGATGTAGCAGAGCTGGATCGTCGTGGGACACTCGTTACTATGGACTGCGTCGGACAGGTGGTATACTGTTGGTTTGTTTTTTTTCTTTTTTTACAGGAGATCGATGGCGTCGCAGGAATGAGAGAGTAATAAAATAAATGAAAACTGTGTTGTCTCTTTTATTTCATTAAAAGACTTTTTTCTTGCTGTGTCTTTTTTTTAAACATTTAAAAACTTTGGGATTAATAATGGATCGGTGTCTTATTTACGCCTCTCCATTATTAACCGGGCTTATTGTCACCGTGCAATCAACGGTGACATTAACCCCTTATTACCCCGCTTGCCACCGCTACAGGGCAAGTGGGAAGAGCCGGGTAAAGTGCCACAATTGGCACATCTTTTGATGCGCCAAATGTGGGGCTGCTGTAGCCTGGTATTATCAGGCTGTTGAGGGCCAAAATCCATGGGCCTTGACAGTCTTTTAATACCAGGCCGCAGCAGTCTGCATTTTACTTGGCTGGTTAACAAAAATAGGGGGGATCCCCACGCCGTATTTTTTTCGAGGGGATCCCCTATTTTTGTTAACCAGCCAAGCTAAGCAGACTGCTGTGGCCTGGTATTATCAGGCTTGCAAGGTCCATGGATATTGGATCCTTACCAGCCTGAAAATCCAGGCCTCAGCGGTCTGCTTCATCTGGCTGGTTAACAAAAATAGGGGGCACCCCACGCCAATTTTTTTCGAGGGGATCCCCTATTTTTGTTAACCAGTTCCCTCTGACGTCACTGATTGTGTCCCTGGCTGACCTGAAGTGAAAGTGGAAAGCAATCAATTAAGCTTTCCACTTCCTCTCCTGTGAGCCAGGAGAGGAACTCATTCATTTGGGGGTTTACTGTGAGGCTGCAGCATTAGCTGCGGTCCCTGCAGTAAACATTAACCCTTTCTGAAGGATTACACCGTGGGACCTGACTGTGCA
Organism: Oophaga sylvatica; assembly: GCA_033576555.1. Classification (NCBI taxonomy): domain Eukaryota; kingdom Metazoa; phylum Chordata; class Amphibia; order Anura; family Dendrobatidae; genus Oophaga; species Oophaga sylvatica. The sequence goes on from JARQOD010001680.1 coordinate 3,948, forward strand.
TGGGATAGGTAAGAATAATTTTGCTTTATTATTTTATTTTTATTACAGGAAATGGTTTTAGCAGGTAAATAAAATATGGTCAAAAACTGTGTGATTATTTCATTAAACTTCTTTTTTATTAAAGTGTGTGTGTTTGATTTTTCTTTCATACAATAGGATTAATAATTGATAGTTGTCTAATTGACAGCTCTCAATTATTAACCTGGCTTAAAGTGACCTTTCAATTGCAAAGTCATTTTAACCCCTTATTAACCCATTCGCCACTGCTACAGGGCAATGGGAATAGACGGGCAAAGTGCCAGTAAGGGCAAATCTAATTATAGATTTGCCCTTTCTGGGGTGTCTGGGGGCAGATGTTAGTAGCCGGGGGGGCCAAAAATAATGGTCCCTCTCTGGGCTATTATTATCTGCCCCCACTCACTGGCTTTGTCTGTCTGGTTGCGAAAATAGGGCGGGAGCCCACGCATTTTTTTTTCAGCAATTTTACACCTCATATATATATATACATGTCATTGAATTTGTGACACATATATATATATATTATATATATATATATATATTTTATTTATGTTCATACACTTCTACATAGTATAATAGCCGCTAATTCAATTGCCGGCTTTTGTGAAAATCCAGAACCCGACATGAAATGACACTTGGTTTACATAGAGTTAACCATGTCTTTTCATGTAGTTTGATATCTGATTTGCACAAACAATTACATGAGTGTAAGTGTGCAAAATTTCACACCTGTAGGGGTTAATTAAAGGTGTAAATTCGTAGCAAAAAAGTCCGTTTTTTTACAACGAATTTACACCTTTAATTAACCCCTACAGGTGTGAAATTTTGCACACTTACACTCATGTAATTGTTTGTGCAAATCAGATATCAAACTACATGAAAAGACATGGTTAACTCTATGTAAACCAAGTGTCATTTCATGTTGGGTGCTTCTGTCTTTTCACAAAAGCCGGCTTTACCCGGCAATTGAATCAGAGGCTATTTTACTATGTAGAAGTGTATAAACTATAAATATATGTATATATATATGTCACAATGACATGTATATATATATATATGTATTCTATGTGTGTATATTTAGTGTTTACAAGGAAAGAAAGAGGTTTTTTAGTTACGATATTTTGTTCCCATAGACTTACATTGGATTTCCGGTATCGGTATCGGGTATCGCCGATATTTTAATGGTATCGGCGATACCATTCCGATTCCGATACTTTTGGATATCGGAAAGTATCGCTCAACTCTACTAATGACCTACTTACAGCCAAAGCGAACAGACAATACTCTATACTCCTGCTTCTTGACCTGTCCTCTGCTTTTGACACAGTTGACCACTGCCTTCTACTACAGATTCTTTCCTCCTTTGGCGTCAAAGACCTCACCCTATCTGGATCTCCTCATACCTTTCCAACCGCACATTCAGCGTCTCCCACTCACACACTACCTCCTCGTCCCACCCTCTCTCCGTTGGAGTCCCCAAGGATCTGTTCTAGGACCCCTACTCTTCTCAATCTATACACTTGGCCTGGGGCAACTCATAAAGTCCCACGGATTCCAGTACCACCTTTACGCTGATGACACTCAGATCTACCTCTCTGGCCCAGACATCACCTCTCTGCTATCCAGAATCCCGGAGTGTCTATCAGCCATATCCTCCTTCTTCTCCTCCCGCTTCCTCAAATTCAATGTGGACAAATCTGAACTCATAATCTTTCCCCCATCCCACAGATCTTCCTTACCTGACCTATCTATCACAATTAACGACATCACGCTTTCCCCGTACCAGAAGTCCGCTGCCTCGGAGTAACCCTTGACTCTGCCCTGTCCTTCAAACCGCACATCCAAGCTCTTTCTACCTCCTGTCGCCTTCAGCTCAAAAATATTTCAAGAATCCGTCCTTTCCTCAACCCTCAATCTACTAAAATGATTGTGCACGCCCTCATCATCTCCCGCTTTGACTACTGCAACACCCTTTTCTCTGGCCTCCCTGCTAACACCCTCGCACCTTTCCAGTCCATCCTTAACTCTGCTGCACACTAAAGGGTATGCCACACTAAACGAGATCGCAAACGAGATTGCAAACGAGATCACTAAAACGTCACTATTTTGCGATCTCGTTAGCGACTTAGCTGTGTGTGGCATGTAGCAACTATGTGGCCCCTGCTGTGATCTCGTTGATCGTTCACTAGAGTTCTGGACCGTTTTTTGATCGTTGGCTTCCCGCTGGTGAGCCTATATCGCTGTGTTTGCCACCTTTTGCGAACGACCTCGTTTGTGACGCATATGGGTTTAGCGTCACGGAATGGATCGCAATATCTGTAAGTTCTCTTTTGCATCACAGAGAGGATCGCAGCAGTTGCAAAGCAGGCTAGCAGGACGCAGAGAGCAGGAGCGATGCTGGAAATTCCTATGAATCAGAAGCGCTCAGTACATGCTAATGACATCCTAACGACCGCCAAAGTCGTTAAAGAGATCGCTGACCGCTGATGAGTCGTTTATGAGATCTCCTGTTTGGCAGCTACTAGCGACCTAAAAGAGATCTCACAAACGATCTCATTAGATTGCGTCGTTATTGAGATCGCTAACGAGATCACTAAGTGTGGCAGTACCTTAATTCACCTCTCTCCTCGCTACTACTCCGCTTCTCCCCTCTGCAAATCTCTTCACTGGCTCCCATTCCCTCAGCGTATCCAGTTCAAATTACTAATACTGACCTACAAGGCCATCTATAATCTGTCTCCTCCTTATATCTCTGAACTAATCTCCCGATATCTTCCCTCACGTAATCTCCGATCCTCCCAAGACATCCTTCTCTCCTCCACACTTATTCGCTCCTCACCCAACCGCCTCCAAGACTTCTCCCGAATATCCCCCATCCTCTGGAATTCTTTGCCCCAACACGTCCGACTATCAAACACATTCGGATCCTTCAGACGGAACCTGAAAACCCATCTCTTCATGAAAGCCTACAGCCTGCAATGACCCTGCTACCTCCTCACCACTACCGGAGATATTGCCTCAACCAACACCGGAACTGCTGCAACCCCCGACCTACTGTCTCCTGCCTCACAATCCTGTAGAATGTAAGCCCGAAAGGGCCGGGTCCTCTCCCCTCTGTATCAGTCTGTCATTATTAGTTTGTTTACTGTGATACCTGTAATTTGTATGTAACCCCTCCTCATGTACAGCACCATGGAATCAATGGTGCTATAGAAATTAATAATAATAATGCAGAAGAAAATCTAGCGGCGGACGCCGCCACAGCCCTCATTGCGCTGCAAGATTTAGAGGCAGGTGCCGCCGCAGCCCCCAGAGCGAAGCAAGATCTGGCAACCGCCGCTGCAGTCCCTATAATGCCGCTATCAGTGCCATATATATCGGGAGCGGCCTGGCTACATAAATACTCAGGGGAGTAACATACCCTGAGTGATTTCAAGGAAAGACTGTGTAGTTTATTTGAAGTGTACCCCCTGTCTGAAAGCCAAAAAGTAAACATTCTCATTGGACAGTTAACTGGTACAGCTCAAAGAGAAGTAAAGTCCTGTCAGGACACTGATAAAGAGACTGGTAAGCAAGTTCTGGCTAAGCTGAGGAGCACCTTTGACACCCGCACTGCAGCAGAAGTAAAAATGAGGTTCTTTGGGTGCAAACAAAGGATGCAGGACAGTATACAGGACTATGCTCTTAACCTTCAGGAGGCGCTGCGGGCCGTAAAGCAGATTGACCCAGCCAGCGTGCAGGATGGAGACAGATTGTTAAAGGAACAATTTATTGAGGGACTCCTGTCCAGCACCCACAGGACACAGCTGCGCATCATGGCCCTACAAAAGCCTGACCTGAACTTTGAGGAATTTAAAGATAGGGCTATCCGGGTGCTGCACGAACCAAATGTCACCGCCCAGCGCCCATAGTGCCGCAAGATGCAGAGGCAGGTGCAGCAGCAGCACCAATAGCGCAGCAGAATCCAACGGCCGGCACAGCCACAGCCCCCTGAGCGCAGCAAGATCTGGCGACCACCGCTGCAATCCCTATAATGCCACTATCAATGCCATATACTGTATACCGGGAGTGGCCTGGCTACCACAATACTCAGGGGAGCCGTATACCCTGAGAGATTTTAAGGAGAGGCTGTGCAGTTTATTTGATGTATACCCCCTGTCTGAAAGTCAAAAAGTAAACATTCTCATTGGACAGTTAACTGGTGCAGCTCAAAGAGAAGTAAAGTCCTGGCAGGACACTGATAAAGAGACTTAAGCAAATTCTGGCTAAGCTGAAGAGCACCTTTGACACCCCCACTGCAGCAGAAATAAAAATGAGGTTCTTTGGATGCAAACAAAGGGTGCAGGACAGTATACGAGACTATGCTCTTAACCTTCAGGAGGCACTGCGGGCCATAAAGCAGATTGACCCAGACAGCGTGCAGGATGGAGACAGATTGTTGAAGGAGCAATTTATTGAGGGACTCCTGTCCAGCACCCACAGGTCACAGCTGTGCATCATGGTCCTACAAAACCCTGACCTGAGCTTTGCAGACTTTAAAGACAGGGCTATCCAGGCGTTACATGAACCAAATGTCAGCCGTCCAGCGCCCCCTAGGCGCCCAGCAATTACATACTACCAGGAGGTAGCATCCTTCTCTCAGGCCCCTGTTGAGGCAGACGCACAGAGCCTTGATAATGATCCATCTGCGGAACTACGTCTTCAGGTCCAGGAGCTGACCAAAAGTGTGGCAGCACAAGCCAAAACCATGCAGTCCATGCAAATGCCCAGAAGGACAAGATCCAGTTGGCCTCCAGTCCAGATGACGTCCCGTGGCGACAGTGGAAGAAGATCCCATGGATCAGAGGGAGAGACAACGATCGCTACGACCAGGACGGACGACCCATTTGCTGCCGCTGCAGCAAAGCTGGCCACATCGCAAGATTCTGTCATTTAAATGAGCAACCCCTGGTGCAGAGGGCCAACCCCCAGGAGTAGGACATCCAGGCCAACAGAACTGGCGAGCCAAGTACGTCGGAGGAAGACCGGTCCTCCCAGTTGTGATTGACGGTATCCCAATGAACGCTTTACTGGACACCGGCTCTCAGGTGACGAATATGCCATATATTCTTTACAAACGGTACTGGGATGACTCTGATCTTACTCGCGGCCGAGATGATGAGCTGACGATAGTCGCCAGCAATGGTCAGGCTTTGCCGCAGGTGTGGTACAAGGAGGTGACCATTAAAGTGGGGCAAATAGAATTAAAAGCCCAAGGTTTGATAATTGTAGACATTGACTGATGAGAATGTAACCCAATAATGACCTTAGGTACTAATGTAATAGAAAATTGTCTTGCCGAAACTGCTGGTTCCAGTGAGCAACGGGCCCTGCAAAATGAGATTAAAGCCCTAATGCAAAGACAACAGGTAGAGCTGTCTGGCGGAGAAGTTGGCAGTGTCAGAGTGAGTGATCCATTCCCCATTGTCATACCCCAGAGGAGTGAAAAGTGTTGTGATTTGGTAGCTGAGGAGAGCAGGCAAAAACGGCAATACACCAGAGAGGTTGGAATCTACTGGATTGCAGTACCCTGACTAACCACCACAACTAAAGGCAGCCGTGGAGCGTACCTACGTTGCTCCTAGATGCCTCGTCACCGCCTGAGAGGCTAACTACACCTAAAGATAGAAAGAGGAAAGCTATCTGCCCCGGAGCAGATCCCCAAAGAACATAGGAAGCCCCCAAAAATGTAATGGCGGTTAGACAAGAGGAAATACAGACACAGACAGAAAATAGTATGAGCAAACGTTGGGGTCCAATCTTCCTAGAAAGAAAAGGATAGGAAGGACACTTGATGCAATCCAAAAAACCCTAAAAAATTACCAACTCTACTAATTGCAAAAACACCTGAGATCACACGACCTCTACCACCTAAATTAGTTCTCTGGTGTAACAAATCTAAGCCGCAGCCACTGAAAAAACTGGAAAAGGCAAATGAACAAATAACAGTGGCTAAGATAAACTGAGAGGAGCACAAGCCCCCAGAGGGGACCTGGCTGACCTCCACAGAAGTGCAGGAAAAATGCAAAAAGCAAGCACAAAAATAAAAGCAGAAAATATCTTATCTGTTAGCAGAAGATGCAGGCAAGACTCAGCAAGCTTCCAAGTGAACCAGGAACCAAAGTTGAGACAAGAACAATTGATCACCGGCAACCCTGATGGGAGGGAACCTCCCTTATATCAGACCAGTCTGTAACTCCTGATCGCCAATCTTCACAATCTTCATTGAATGGTTCAGTACTGTTTGTAACCACCAGAGGGAGCTTCTGCTCAGAATTCATTTCTAACACATTCACAACAGTACCCCCCCCTTGAGGAGGGGTCACCGGACCCTCATTTGGGCAACCAGGTCGGTCAGGATGAGCTCTGTGATACGCACGGTTCAGTCTCCTAGCATGGATGTCCGAAGCAAACACCCAAGAATTGTCCTCCTGACCATAACCTCTCCACTTAACCAAATACTGGAGTTTCCGTCTAGAAAAACGAGAATCCAATATTTTCTCAACCACATACTCCAGATTGCCCTCAACCAAAACAGGGTCAGGAGGCGCAGCCATAGGAACCACTGGCTCGACAAACCTCTTCAATAAGGACTTGTGGAACACGTTATGGATCTTAAATGTCCCTGGAAGAAGTAAATGAAAGGAAACAGGATTAAGAATCTCCATGATCTTATAAGGTCCAATGAACCTAGGCTTAAACTTAGGAGATGCAACTCATAGGGATATTTCTTGAGGACAACCAGACCAAGTCCCCCACTTCAAACCGAGGACCATCAGTCCTATGCCGGTTGGCAAACCGCTGGGCCCTCTCCTGAGAGAGGGACAACCTCTCCACTACCTGGTCCCAAATCTGCTGCATACGCTCCACAACAGAGTCAACACCCGGACAGACAGAAGCCTCCGTCTGTCCCGAAGAAAATCGAGGGTAAACCCAAAATTGCAGAAAAATGGAGACATCAAAGTGGCAGAGCTAGCCCTATTATTAAGAGCAAACTCAGCCAAAGGCAAAAAAGAGACCCAGTCATCTTGATCAGCAGACACAAAGCATCTCAGATAAGTCTCCAATGTCTGGTTTGTTCTCTCAGTTTGTCCATTGGTCTGAGGATGAAAAGCCAAGGAGAAAGACAATTGAACACCAAGTTTAGAACAAAAAGTCCTCCAAAATCTGGAAACAAACTGGACTCCTCTGTCAGACACAATGTTCTCAGGAATGCCGTGTAACCGAACCATGCGCTGAAGGAACAAAGGCACCAATTCGGAGGAGGAAGGCAACTTAGGTAATGGCACAAGATGTATCATTTGGAAAACCTATCACAAATCACCCAAATAACGGTCATTCTCTGAGAAACAGGGAGGTCGGAAATGAAATCCATAGAGATATGGGTCCATGGTCTCTTGGGCACAGGCAATGGCATCAACAAACCACTAGAGCGAGAGCAAGGCTTGGAGCGAGAGCAAGTCCCGCAGGACTGCACAAATTCCCTGACGTCACGAGACAAAGTAGGCCACCAAAAGGACCGACTAACCAAGTCTCTGGTACCAAAAATTCCGGGATGACCGGCCAACGCGGAACAATGAATCTCAGACATCACACTCTTTTTCCACCGGTCTGGGACAAACAATTTCCCAATAGGGCAGCGCTCGGGTTTATCCTCCTGACACCCTTCCAGAGCCAGTCTCAAATTGGGCGAGATGGCGGAAAGAACTACACCCTCTTTCAAAATAACAGCAGGATCAGATAACTCAGGAGAGTCTGCAAGGAAACTCCTCGAGAGGGCATCCGCCTTAACATTCTTAGTGCCAGGAAGAAAGGAAACCACAAAATTAAAACGTGTGAAAAACAAGGCCCACCTGGCCTGTGTAGGATTAAGTCGCTTGGCTGATTCCAGATAAACCAGATTCTTATGGTCCGTGAGGACCACCACCTGATGTTTGGCTCCCTCCAGCCAATGTCTCCACTCTTCAAAAGCCCACTTCATGGCCAATAACTCCCGATTACCCACGTCATAATTACGTTCAGTTGGAGAAAATTTTCGAGAGAAAAAGGCACAAGGGTTACTTTTAGAGGTCTCTGGATTTCTTTGGGGCAAAACGGCACCTGCCCCAATTTCAGAGGCATCAACCTCCACCTGAAATGGCAGAGAAACATCAGGCTGCCGTAGAACAGGAGCAGAAGTGAATCTCTGCTTAAGTTCCTGAAACGCAGAGACTGCCTCAGGAGGCCAATTCACCACATCAGAACCCTTTTTGGTCAAATCAGTCAATGGTTTTAACAATAACAGAGAAATTACCAATAAATTTACGATAAAAATTGGCAAAACCCAAGAATCTCTGAAGAGCCTTTAATGAAGTAGATTGGACCCAATCACAGATGGCCTGAACCTTGACCGGGTCCATTTCAATAACAGATGGGGACAAAATGAATCCCAGAAATGAGATCCTCTGTACGCCAAAAAGACACTTTGATCCCTTCACATACAGAGCATTCTCTCTCAAAATCTGGAACACAGTCCGAACATGTTTCACATGAGAGTCCCAGTCATTGGAAAAAATCAAGATATCATCCAAATAAACAATCAGAAATTTATCCACAAAATCCCTGAAAATGTCATTCATGAAGGACTGGAAGACTGAAGGAGCATTCGTGAGCCCAAAGGGCATCACTAGGTACTCAAAATGCCCCTCTGGGGTATTAAATGCCGTCTTCCATTCATCCCCGTGCTTAATGCGAATAAGGTTATACGCCCCCCTGAGGTCAAGCTTGGTAAACCAAGTAGCACTTTTCACCCTGGAAAACAGGTCAGAAATCAAGGGTAATGGATATTGATATTTCACAGTGATATTGTTCAAGAGACGATAATCAATACACGGCCTTAATGAACCATCCTTTTTGGCCACAAAGAAAAAAACGGCACCCAAGGGTGAAGAGGATGGTCTGATATGACCCTTCTCCAATGACTCTTTGATATAAGACCGCATAGCGTCATGTTCAGGTACAGACCAGTTAAAAAGGCGACCTTTAGGGAATTTACTACCAGGCACTAATTCAATAGCGCAGTCATAGCTCCTATGGGGGGGCAAGGATGCAGATTTACTTTCGCTAAACACATCAGAAAAATCAGTCAAGAAGTCAGGAACATCCTGAGCCTGGGAGATTCAGAAAAAACAGGATTGCTGGCAGGATTGGCAGCCCCAACTAGTTACAGACACAGATTTCCAATCCAAAACAGGATTATGAGACTGTAACCAAGGGAAACCTAGTACAATAATGTCATGCAGATTATACAGCACCAAAAATTTGCAACTCTCCTGATGATCAGGTTCAACCCTCATTATCACCTGAGTAGAGAACTGGAATTTATTCTCAGCCAAAGGGGTAGAATCAATCCCCAATAGGGGAATAGACTTCCGTAGGGGTATCAAGGGAAACCCACAACGTTTAGCAAAATCAAAATCCATCAGGTTAATAGCTGCTCCCGAATCAACAAAAGCCTTGGCAGAAAATGTGGACAGGGAGCAAATCAGGGTAACAGTCAACAGAAATTTAGTCTGAACACTACCCAAGACAGCTGAGCGTGCAAAACGTCTTCCCCGCTTAGGGCAGACTGAAATAGAATGAGAAGCGTCACCACAGTAGAAACATAACCCATTGCGTTTTCGAAACTCATGACGCTGTGCCCCAGAAGCCACTCCATCCCACTGCGTGGGTTCAGAGGCTGGTTCACAAGGCAACACTATTCCACGCATACCTCTACGCTCACGCAAACATCTGTCAATTTGAATCGCTAATGACATAGAATCATTGAGACCAGAGGGAGCAGGGAAACCCACCATAACATCTTTTACATTCTCTGACAGACCCTTCGAAAAGGGGCTGCCAAAGCATCATCATTCCATTTGGTCAGGACTGCCCACTTTCAGAATTTCTGACAGTATAACTTAGCGTCCTCAAGCCCCTGATTTAATGCCAACAAGGTTTTTTCAGCTTGATCAGTGACATTAGGTTCATCGTACAATAACCCCAGAACCAGAAAAAATGCATCAACATTACTCAAAACAGGGTCCCCAGGTGTCAGGGAAAAAGCCCAATCCTGAGGATCGCCGGGCAGGAGAGAGATGACAATTTGAACCTGCTGTGCTGCGTTCCCTGAGGACTTAGGTTTTAAGGCAAAAAACAACTTACAGTTATTTTTGAAATTCAGAAATTTAGCTCGATCCCCTAAAAACAAATCTGGCATGGGGATCCTAGGTTCCACAACCGGCAACCCTGCAAGATAGGTAGCAATACTCCGAACTTCAGTGGCAAGCTGATCCACACGGCCAGACAACTGTGCAAACTCCATTGAGAGAAAAAAAAAATCCTCAGCACCCAGAGAAACAGAGGGAAAAAAAAATGCAACAAACAGAAAAAAAAAAAATCTCTGACAACTCTGACAACTTTTTTTTTTTTTCACACTATTTTTCCCTTCTGTGAGTACCATATAATTTTCAGTTTGGCCAGTGATACTGTTGTGATTTGGTAACTGAGGAGAGCAGGCAAAAACGGCAGTACACCAGAGAGGTTGGAATCTACTGGATTGCAGTACCCTGACTAACCACAATAACTAAAGGCAGCCGTGGAGCGTACCTACGTTGGTCCTAGACGCCTCGTCACAGCCTGAGAGGCTAACTACACCTAAAGATAGAAAGAGGAAAACTATCTGCCCCAGAGCAGATCCCCAAAGAACATAGGAAGCCCCCAAACATGTAATGGCGGTTAGACAAGAGAAAATACAGACACAGACAGAAAATAGTATGAGCAAACGTTGGGGCCCAATCTTCCTAGGAAGAAAAGGATAGGAAGGACACTTACTGCAATCCAAAAAACCCTAAAAAAAATACCAACTCTACTAATTGCAAAAACACCTGAGATCACACGACCTCTACCACCTAAATTAGTTCTCTGGTGTAACAAAACTAAGCCGCAGCCACTGAAAAAACTGGAAAAGGCAAATAAACAAATAACAGTGGCTCAGATAAACTGAGAGGAGCACAAGCCCCCGGAGGGGACCTGGCTGACCTCCACAGAAGTGCAGGAAAAAATGCAAAAAGCAAGCACAAAAATAAAAGCAGAAAATATCTTATCTGTTAGCAGAAGATGCAGGCAAGACTCAGCAAGCTTCCAAGTGAACCAGGAACCAAATTTGAGACCAGAACAATTGATCACCGGCAACCCTGATGGGAGGGAACCTCCCTTATATAAGACCAGTCTGTAACTCCTGATTGCCAATCTTCACAATCTTCATTGAATGGTTCAGTACTGTTTGTAACCACAAGAGGGAGCTTCTGCTCAGAATTCATTTCTAACACATTCACAACAGAAATGTTAATTTGGTGTCAGGCAGCCATAGTCATCAGAGGTAAAGATTACCAAGCCCTGGTAGTGTGGCGACCCTGAGGGTTCAGCCGCCACAGGGGTATTGCACCTCACCCAGAGGTGTGATAATTCACTCTCAGGTAAGGAGGGAGCACCACCCAGGACTCTAACACCTGCAACCAACACAGACTATAGCAGCTGGGCACCCTGGACGTACCCTGCGGGAGGATGGTCTCATCCCAGGCTGGTTAGTAAAGAGTGTATGGATGGGTGGAGTTAGTAAGTAGCAAGAGGATTATTGAAGCTTTAGGAAGCACAAGACAGCCTAGGGAATCGTGAGGAGGAAGTGGAAGGAGATGGACGTGTGTAGCCCAGCTGCGCTTGGTGCAACATGTTACCCTGGAGGAAGCACGGAAGGTAAACCCACAAATAAACCCGATATTCATTCACACTTCACATTTCCCTGGTGCCACCAGAGGGAGCCCTTGGAGAGTATGCAGATATATAAGGGTCGTGGAGAGACAGCAGTCAGATTAGATTTGCCTGAGGGCTGAGCAGTAGAGTCTAGTCACCTCAGACGAGCTGAGAGGGAGAGATTAGTCAGAGAGAGAGAGTTATTGAAAGCCTGAAGACTTCAGCATATACTCAGTTTAAAGAGTGGAGTCCAGTAGTAGTGGGAAAGATTGCCACTTAGCCTGGTCAAAACTGAGTCCACTGAGAGTACCTTCAGTGAGTAAGCGTGCCGACGCTTTGAGAGCGGTGAAGAGAAGGAAAAGCTGCCATCTACTGCTACAGTGTGCTTATGTTAAAGGTGAGAGTAGGACAAAAGGCGAGTGGAAGAAAGAAGAGAGTGACAGAGGTTGAAACAGCATTGATCGCTTACCTCTACTCTGCACCACCGGACACCGGGTCCGAGCTTGCTAGCATCTACACAACTAGTAGGAGATACCGGAGACCCTGCTGGACTTCAGGTCGCAGGGGCCCAGCAGTGCTGATACGTAAACAGGGTCAGGAAGAACAGGAGTCTGGTCAGCGCAACCAATAGAGACTTAGTTCTATCCAAGAGAAGGCTCCACCACAAGGTCAGCCGGGCGTATATGAGAAGACAGAGTTAGACTTCGTTCTATGCAGGTCAGAAACTCACACACATAAAGGAGTACGGAGGCCCTACACCTACTCAGTGGGATTACTGGAAGTGCATCCTCCACCCTGACAGCTTCCCGGGACGTGCCTGCAACTATACCATCAGTAAAGGTACAGAAAGAGACTTTCGTGTGTGTGTGTCTGCCTTATTGCTCCTGCACCCCTACACCGCCATATACCCTGAGGGATCAGTCTTGCCTGTGGAAGACTTAACACCTTGCTGCCCAGTAACAACCCCCTCAGAGGATCTACCCTGCAGCGCTGGTCACCCTGACCAGGAACCACAGGTGGCGTCACGAACATTTCTACAAACCTATAATCCCCTGTAAATATTCGTCTTTTATTGAGGTGAGCCCCCAGGGCAACGGACCGAGCTGTGCTACCCTTGACATCCCCCATTGAAGTGAACGGGCTCGGTGCCGAGTACCCCACAGGCCCTGGCTATGGGCGACTCAGACGTGTAGTGGAGCAGCTCCCTGTCAGGAGGGGCTGCAGAGGAAAGGAGTCTAGAGACAGACTCAGAAGGGGCCTTGAGCTGGGAAGAGCTCGGTCCAAGAAGTGGAGAGTGAAAGAGAGAGAAGCAGAAAAGGAGAGAGAAGCTTCTGGAGAGGGAGAGGAAGGGGTCCTAGGGACACGGAGAGAGCAAGATCCATCCGGAGTCCCGATCTGTTTGCAGAGGGGCCAGGTCGCAGAGGGGACTCGGCCCCTTAGCCTAGTGGAGGATTTTATGACTCCGCTAGCAAGCCGACTGCTGTGATAACTTTAGGGATCACAGTCAACAACCACATTTATCTTCGCCGGAGAGGTAGCTATATAGAATCAAAGGAACCCAGAGATAAGACGTTATCCGACAGGATTCGCAGCCGCTGATCTGGGACACTGTTTGTGAAGATGCTGGAAAGGTAGAAGGCGGGAAAATCAGCACAGTGAGACGGCCAGTAAAAGGAACACATATAGAAAAGAGTCCTGGAAAGGTGTATCCCAATCTACCTGGGAGTTTGCTGAGCCCCTCACCTGGAGGACACTGTACCGAGCGGGCATCTGTGTGCACCAGAACTGTGAGTAAAGCCTTGGAAACTGCAACTGACTGTTTCTCAGTTTCTTCCTGCGTCGCACACTCCACTCTGCTACATGTCCCAGCACCATTACTCTATCTACAACATCACCCTGCCCTGAGACCACAAGCTTTACCTGTGGAAAGCTATTCCAACTCTGCTGCATCACACCATCAGTCTCAGAGGATCTGCATTACAGCGCTGGTCACCTTTGACCAGATACCACAGGTGGCATCACAAATACCTTGCTACAAACTCTATCATCCCCTGTACAAATATACCCCTTTTATTGGATGCCCAGGGCCACGGACCGGGTCACTGCCACTGTGACACATCCCTTCAATACACCGGTCCGGTACAGAGTATCCCACTGCCCTGGCGGGCGATCCAGTAGAACCAGTGTACTCTGATGGCAGACCTGCTATCCTGACAGCCAGGGGAGTAGTCGATGTCCGCAAGGGGAGGGTATCTGGAAGCATCTTAAATTGTGGGGAGCAAGAGGCCAAACTACCTCGGTATGCCACCATTGCTAAGCTGTTCACTGTCAATCACAACGCAATTCAAACAGCAGAACCCTTGGTCTCATCCAACCAGGCGGAGGACAATGGCTCTGCAAAACAGCTGGAAGATTGGTGTCAGCAGCTGCACGTAGGCACTGACTCTACCCTTCCACACCAAAAGGATGGGGTTTGCCAAGTAGTCCAAGAGTTTGAACAGGTATTCAGCAAACACCCTTTAGACTTTGGGCAGGTAAAAGGGGTCCAACATCATATACCCACTGGAAATCATCCACCCATTAAAGAGAGGTACCGGCCTGTACCCCCAGCTCACTATCAATGTGCCAAGAGTATGTTACAGGAGATGAAAGAGGCTGGGGTGATCAGAGACAGTTGTAGCCCATGGGCAGCTCCACTAGTCTTCGTTAGAAAGAAAGATGGTACAATGAGGATGTGTGTTGACTATAGAAAAATTAACAGCATTTCCCACAAAGACGTCTATCCGTTACCTAGTATAAAGGAATCACTAGCTGCACTGAGAACCGCTGACCATTTCTCTACCTTAGATCTCACTAGTGGGTATTGGCAGGTTCCCGTGCCAGAGGCAGACAAGGAGAAGACGGCCTTCGCGACACCAATGGGCCTCTCAGAGTTCAACTATATGCCGTTTGGGCTTTGCAATGCACCAGGGACGTTTCAGAGGTTAATGGAGTGTTGCCTCGGGCACAAGAATTTCGAGACAGTTCTGTTGTACCTGGATGACGTCATTGTCTTCTCCAAAATCTATGAAGACCAACTGAAACACCTAGCTGAGTTGTTTGAGGCCCTGTCCAACTTTGGCCTGAAGGTAAAACCATCCAAATGCCACCTTCTAAAGCCCAAGGTGCAGTACCTAAGGCCACGTAGTGAGCGCAGAAGGCGTAGCACCAGACCCCGACAAAGTCACTGTTATCTGGGACTGGCAAAAGCCCAACAACATCTGTTCTGTCCCCACGAGGCGAATGGAGGTGTGATTGATTGGGGCTGGGAGAGATTCCTACCTTCCGTTTCCTCAGTGTAGAGCCGACAGGACCAATGCTGTTCAGTGTCGGAGAGATGAATACCGAGATTGTGCAGTCCAGACTTGTTTATTTATAAACCCGGACATACAGCGTATGATAGGTAACACAGTATTTCTCCAAAAATGCGGGTGTTAACAACGAATGTGATAAAGAACAGCAAACACTGTGTGGTTGAAAACTGATGCCTTTCACAGCTCAGTGCAAGCGTGTCTCTCCCATAGAAAGAGAAACTAGAAGTGACATGGCTGCCAGGAGCAAGAAGCCGTGACCCCTGAACCAGAAGTGGAAGGCATGTTCAAGAATTAACATATTACAGACTACTATACAGAAAATACCATTAGGTGGCAGCAGAGCAGCATGTAAGAACAGGTGTTACGCATTAACATGAAAAATACAATGCATCAACAGCTAAACAGAACAGCACAACATCCATGAAGTGCGGCAGTTCCTTGAGTTGGTAGGCTACTACTGAAGGTTCATCAAAGGCTTCACTGAGATAGCTGCACCCCTGCAAAACCTCCTCATGGGCCAGCCCAAGAAGGCCAGGAAGAAGAGTCCTACGTTTGACTGGAATGACGAACTGGAAAGATCCTTCACTCAGTTGAAGTTGGCCCTTACGGGGGATGAAGTTTTGGCCTACCCAGACTATGACCAACCATTCATCCTCTATGCTGATGCCAGCAACGTGGGACTGGGAGCAGTACTGTCACAGGTACAGAAAGGCAAAGAAAGAGTAATCTCCTAAGCCAGCAGGAAACTTCATCCCACTGAGAAGAACCCTGACAACTACAGCTCCTTTAAGCTGCAGTTCCTCGCCATAGTCTGGGCTTTGACCGAGCAATTCAAACACTACCTAGCTGCGGCAAAGTTTACCACCTTCATGGACAACAATCCGCTGACTCACTTGGAATTGCAAGCTAGGTGTGCTGAAGCAGTGGTGGATGGCCCGGCTGTCCAACTATGAGTTTGCCATCAAGTACCGAGTGGGGCACAAGAGCCCTAATGCTGATGCGCTATCCAGGATTCCCAATTTACCAGAAGAGGGAGAAGATCTGGAAGAGCTGGAAGAGATCGAGTTACCAGCCTTCCACTGCCCTGAAGCAGCCCCGTGCTCTTATATTAAAAACCTTTCCACTTGTCAAGTGACATAAATGTGAACAAGGACAGTTTTTTATTTTGTTCCAAATGCATCTTGTGTATATAAGGTGTGACCGCCCTGTTTCTGAGCTGAGAAATCCATGCTGTCTGGCCTATGCTTTAAATGGGGGGTTCAGTCCCTCTGTCCTTTCAAATTTACGTCACTTGACAAGTGGAAAAGTTTTTAATACAAGAGTTAGGACTGTCCCACAAGGGTTGCCTTGACGTGGCGGGATGGCTTGTACATTCTTTTGATCAAAATTATGTTTACTAAATACCCTTATAATAATTACTACCTTCATGCATTTTTTGCAAAAATTTTTTTTATTTATTTTACTTTAGGATATTTGTTTTTTGTGTCTGGTTTTCTCTGTGTAATGGTCATGTGTTAATTAGGGATGAGCGATATTGCCCGAAATCGTATCGGAAATCCGATTTCCGATATTGGAAAAATATCGGATATCAGAATTTCCGATATCAATGCAAGTCAATGGGAGAAAAAAATCGGAATTACAAAATGACCACTACAGTGCTATATAATGGATAAAATGGAGGGTAAACACCTCAGGATATAGGGGAAGGAGTTTGCAGAGGCAGAGGAGCAAAAAAATCGCTAGAAATATGCACAGAGCGAAAACTGTAGCAGGAAAACTGGTCGCCATCTTAACAGCGGTGGTTTTTTTTTGGGTTAGGATTAGTTGGGGTAGGGTTAGGGTTTATGGTTAGTAGGGTAAGGGTTAGAGCGAGCGTTGTCGAAATACGGTTTGGAGCAGGAGGTACCCGTGCCCTTGGGCACTCCCGAGAACCAGCTGGTGTTAAGTATTAATTATTGGTTATGGATTTATTCACATTGACTTTCAGCTGACATTACACATGCTATTTCTGTATGGTAAAGTGTCATCCCCGTATATAGAGACCACGTGATTTAAGGGACATATCTAATGACTACACGAAGGGAGGGGGTGGCTCTCTCTTTCACTCTCTTCAGACACATGGGACATTTTACGAGAGCACTAAGGTGAATGGACAGCTGCTATGTAACCACGTGTTGCTTCCTTAGACGCTGCTGACAGAGACAGATGTCATTTACCATTCAGGACACCAAGGAAAGAAGTGTACAAGCTTTGCTATGGACAAATGGACAATCTCTTCATAACTATTTCACTCATTTTATGTTTTCCTGCAATGATGTTTTTTGGTGGGCAGTCCAATAAACCAATATAATTTTTTTATAAGAAACATTATGACGTTTTCTTTAGAGTATCGCATCTGGTAACAAGTCCTGGAAAAATATATTTAAAATAAGCATTTTTAACAGCTGGAGATGCTGGAACTCGGTTTACCCTTTGAGGGAGGCACCTGTGTCCGCACTTCACTGCCACGAAACAGCCAGCATGGCTGGATCCCGCCTCTTGTGCTTCTGCCTATAGGTGTTTGGCATCTGTCATCCTTTTTTTCCCCAATTTGGTCTAACGAGGTACAGCTGGCGGTACTGTTGCCCAGAAACACAGCATGCTGTGAAAGTGGCAGTCACGGAAATGGGCACTAGCTGGCGGTACTAGAGCCAATGGAAAACAGTATGAGATGAAAGAGTCAGTCACAGAACCAGGTGCTAGATGTTGGTAGTAGAGGCCAGAGCACGGGCATAACAGATGACGCTGTGTGCAACATAGGCACATGACAGAGCATGCATACTGCTACCAACCATGCATGTAACCTGTGTACTGTGGCCCAGGGCAGCAAAAGTCACCAGAAATTCAGGCCTGGTTCATTTTTAGGAATGTAAGCCGGTCCACATTTACAGCGGATAGTCTGGTATGTTGGTCTGTTAGTACATTGCCAGCTGCACTAAAGACACGTTCAGAAATCAGACTGGCACCAGGACAAGCCAGGACCTCAAAGGCATACTGGCTAAGCTCGGGCCATGTATCCAACTTGGAGACCCAAAACTTGAAGGGGGCAGATCCATCCTGAAGCCCACTGACAGGGGTGAAGAGGTATTGTGCCACCATGTCATGGTAACGTTGCCTCCTAGTGCGTTGCACTGTCTGTGCTGATGGTGCCCTAACTGTTTGCAGGTTCAGAAACCGTTGGAACAGGTTGGGTTTACTCAACCTGTCAGTAGCAGATATACAGGTCCTTCTCAAAAAATTAGCATATAGTGCTAAATTTCATTATTTACCATAATGTAATGATTACAATTAAACTTTCATATATTTTAGATTCATTACACACCAACTGAAATTTGTCAGGTCTTTTATTGTTTTAATACTGATGATTTTGGCATACAACTCCTGATAACCCAAAAAACCTGTCTCAAAAAATTAACATATCAAGAAAAGGTTCTCTAAACGACCTATTACCCTAATCTTCTGAATCAACTAATTAACTCTAAACAGATGCAAAAGATTCCTGAGGCTTTTAAAAACTCCCTGTCTGGTTCATTACTCAAAACCCCCATCATGGGTAAGACTAGCGACCTGACTGATGTCAAGAAGGCCATCATTGACACCCTCAAGCAAGAGGGTAAGACCCAGAAAGAAATTTCTCAACAAATAGGCTGTTCCCAGAGGCACCTCAATGGGAAGTCTGTTGGAAGGAAACAATGTGGCAGAAAACGCTGTACAACGAGAAGAGGTGACCGGACCCTGAGGAAGATTGTGGAGAAGGACCGATTCCAGACCTTGGGGGACCTGAGGAAGCAGTGGACTGAGTCTGGTGTAGAAACATCCAGAGCCACCGTACACAGGCGTGTGCAGGAAATGGGCTACAGGTGCCGCATTCCCCAGGTAAAGCCACTTTTGAACCATAAACAGCGGCAGAAGCGCCTGACCTGGGCTACAGAGAAGCAGCACTGGACTGTTGCTAAGTGGTCCCAAGTACTTTTTTCTGATGAAAGCAAATTTTGCATGTCATTCGGAAATCAAGGTGCCAGAGTCTGGAGGAAGACTGGGGAGAAGGAAATGCCAAAATGCCTGAAGTCCAGTGTCAAGTACCCACAGTCAGTGATGGTGTGGGGTGCCATGTCAGCTGCTGGTGTTGGTCCACTGTGTTTCATCAAGGGCAGGGTCAATGCAGCTAGCTATCAGGAGATTTTGGAGCACTTCATGCTTCCATCGGCTGAAATGCTTTATGGAGATGAAGATTTCATTTTTTCAGCACGACCTGGCACCTGCTCACAGTGCCAAAACCACTGGTAAATGGTTTACTGACCATGGTATTACTGTGCTCAATTGGCCTGCCAACTCTCCTGACCTGAACCCCATAGAGAATCTGTGGGATATTGTGAAGAGAAAGTTGAGAGATGCAAGACCAAACACTCTGGATGAGCTTAAGGCCGCTATCAAAGCATCCTGGGCCTCCATAACACCTCAGCAGTGTCACAGGCTGATTGCCTCCATGCCGCGCCGCATTGAAGCAGTCATTTCTGCCAAAGGATTCCCGACCAAGTATTGAGTGCATAACTGAACATTATTATTTGATGGTTTTTTTGTTTGTTTTGAAAAAACACTTTTATTTTATTGGACGGTTGAAATATGCTAATTTTTTGAGACATGTTTTTTGGGTTATCAGGAGTTGTATGCCAAAATCATCAGTATTAAAACAATAAAAGACCTGACAAACTTCAGTTGGTGTGTAATGAATCTAAAATATATGAAAGTTTAATTGTAATCATTACATTATGGTAAATAATGAAATTTAGCACTATATGCTAATTTTTTGAGAAGGACCTGTACTTCTGCTACCGGCTTCTGAACGGATTTTGCTGGGCCCGGGACGCACTGAGGTGTCTGCTAGTGCACGTGCATCACTGCTATGCAGTGGAAAAGAGTACATGAGTGAATTAACCAGTGCATCTTGGTACTCCTGCATTTTACGCGTCCGGTTCAACGGTATAATTAGGCTTTCAAGGCTGTCCCGGTAACGTGGATCTAAGAGGGTGGTCACCCAGTAGTCATTTGTGTGGAGAATACGAGCCACGCGTGGGTCTTTTCTCAGACACTGCAGCATGAAGTCACTCATGTGCTGAAGGCTGCCAACTGGCCATGCATCGCTGTCACCAGCTGGAGGAATGTGCTCTGGCTGCTCTGCATCACCCCATCCACGCTGTATCTGGTGACTACTAGTAGAGCGCTGTGTACTTTCCTCCTCTAGCTCATCCTCATAGTCCTCCTCATCCTCCTCGCTTGCTGTGTCCTGCCTGGACTTTTGTGAGGCACCCACAGAGCTTTGTACCAACCGGGCCGATGAAGACTGCCTGGTTGGTGCAAGTGTCTCATCATACTCCTCCTCCTCCTGAGAAACCTCATCCCTTAGTCCTTTAAGTGATGATTCTATAAGGCATATAAAGGGAATAGTCAGGCTGAGTAGGGCAGCATCCGCGCTCACCATCAGAGTGGAGTCCTCGAAGCACTTCAAAATGGTGCATATGTCCTTCATGGATGCCCACTCTGTGGTTGTAAAGTGGGAGGGCTGAGATGTGTGTCGCCTACTTTGCGCCTGCTGCAGCTGCAACTCCATAATTGCAGGTTGCTGTTCACACAACCTCCGCAGCATATGCAAAGTCAAATTCCACCTGGTGGGGAGGTCAACAATGATGCGGTGCTCGGGCAGGCCCAATCTGCGCTGCATGGCTGAAAGGAGCAACGCAGCCATGCTTGAACGCCGCAAATGAGAGCACTCGTATCTGACTTTGTGCAGTAGCTCCTCAAGGTCAGGATAATTCCTAAGGAAACTCTGCACCACCAAGTTTAGGACATGGGCAAGGCATGGAATGTGAGTCAGACCACCTAGGCCCAGAGCCGCGACCAGGTTTCGGCCGTTGTCACACACCACCATACCTGGCTGGAGGTTGAGCGGCGCAAGCCACATGTCGCTCTGCTCCTTGAGCGTGTTCCACAGCTCGGTTGCGGTGTGGCTAACATTACCCAGATAAACCAATTTCAACACGGCCTGTTGATGTTTGGCCGATGCAGTGCTGAAATCAGTTGTTGTGGTACGTCTGGGTGCAGGCGAGTCTGACGAGGAGTATGAGGAGGAGTCAATTTGTATGGAGAAGAGTCCTGCAATCCGTGGAGTTGGCAGGACCTGCGCACTAGCACTGTCTACTTCAGTTCCAGGCTCAACTACATTTACCCAATGGGCGGTGATGGAAATGTAGCGCCCCTGGCCATGCTGACTGGTCCACGCGTCGGTGGTCAGGTGGACCTTGCTACTAACTGCATTTTGTAGCGCATGCTTAATTTTATGCTCCACATGCTGTTGCAGGGCGGGGACGGCTTGCCTGCTGAAGTAGAAGCGGCTGGGAACGCTGTATTGTGGGATTTCAAACCACAACATATTGATAAAGGCTGGCTTGCTCACCAGCCAGAATGGTAGCATTTCCACTGCAAGCAGTTTGGCAATGCGAGAATTCATGCCCTGTGCTCGTGGGTGGCTTGCCGAGTACGGGTGCCTTTTCTCCCACACCTGTGTGACAGATGGCTGCACACTGGATTGGGAGTGTGAGGATGCCAGCGATTGGGATGCTGATGCTGACGAAGTACAGACAGTGTGCCGCCGTACAACACTGCCTGCAGATGCACCCTGGCATTCTGGCGAGGAAGCAGGAGCAGCTGTTTGCGAGCTGGAGGAAGAGGTGGCCGCTGTGGCTGAAGAGATGGAAGGTAGGGGACCAGCTGCAGGTGGCGAATCATCTTGGGTGAGATGCTGCCACTCCACAGGGTGCCTCTTCCTGACATGCATCAACATATTGGTGGTATTAAGGTTGCTGACGTTCTTTCCTCTCCGCACAGTTTGTCGACAAAGCTTGCATCTGACTACTGTAACTTGGTCGAAAAAGGCCCATGCATCACAACTCTTGGGCGCACCCCTTGTGCGCTTTAAAAGAGCCCTGCTCCTAACGGGTGCTGAAGTTGAGGGAGCAGACAACCAATTTTTCCCTCTTCCTCTCCCACGTGGACGGCCACGCTGCGCCACACCTGCAAGCTCTTCCTCAGAGCTATCCCTACTTGCTTGCTGCCCTTCAGCATGCCATGATGGGTCAAGGACCTCGTCATCCAATACACTTTCATCAGCAGAAACTGGCAGCTGAGTTTCATCATCATCTGCTGACTGGGGTCTAGTCACTGTGGGCACTGGCCCACCCTCCACTTCTTCCTCAGACACACACAGTGGTTGCACATCTGTACACACTACCTCTTCTTCAGCTGCAGGAATGCTGTCTGGCTGGCACACAGATTCCAAGCCAACAGATTCTGAGAAGAGGATTAAGGTTGGCTCCTGGCCCTCTGAATGTATGGGCAATTTAGTGGGCGGTGAAGAAGCAGATATGGTGGAGAGGTCCTGGGAGGATGCTGCGCTCATTGAGGTGGATGCCTCAGCTGCCATCCAACCAACAACGGTTTCTACTTGATCCTCTCTTATCAGCCTATGGCCCTGTGCTCCTAACAAGCTGCGCATAAATGACTGCTGCCGGGTGAAAGTAGGTGCTGAGTGACTTGAGCCTGCTGCTTGCTCTGGATGTGCACCATGTCTAGCTGCTGATGCACCTCTTCCGTGGCCGCCACAGGGATGTCCTTTATTCCCTGCCTTCATCTCTATTGATAATAATAATAATAATCTTTACTGATATAGCGCCATCATATTCCGCAGCGCTTTACAGTTTAACAGTTTCAAAACACAAGTCATAAGTAACAACGTTAACAATACAATAATTAAAGCAAAATAAGACGACCCTGCTCGTGAGAGCTTACAATCTACAATGAGGTGGGGGAGATACAAAGTACAGGTGTGTATATACAATGGTGCATTTACAATGATGGTCCAGCCATCTTGAGGGAGTGAGGGATGGATGGAGATAGTGAATGGGCTACACACACACCACTTACACATAGAATGACTTTGATTAGTGAATGTGATAGGCCGCTCTGAACAAATGTGTTTTGAGGGAGCGTCTGAAACCATGCAAAACCATGATGGATTCAGAACGGCAAGAAAGTAATTATTAGTGATTAGTGTGCTTATTCCTGTAGGACTACAAACAGGTATAAAAACACTAATGGCATTGTATGATGGTGTGTCTGCTACACTTTATTTGAATCTAGTGTGGCCTACACAAAGAGTAACGTGTGTTTGTGGTGTTGGTGTACACGTTACAGTCGGATGTCACAACACAGTAAATGACACTGCTGTGATACCAAAAAAAAAAGGGATTCTCCAGGACTGGGCCAGGTGCTGTGTTGCACCAGCCACAGAGGTTGTTTGGGCCCTCACAGTACAATCCCTATATAGTGTTTAACTTTAACCTCAATAGATGCTGTGAGGTAAAGTAACACTTATAGGGGCACTGAGAGTGAATTTACTGGTGAAAAATTTGGGGGTGCGCGATAGAACAGGCCGCACTAGGGGTCCTGCAGTCTGATGTGACTACAAAGGCTGACATAGTGGGTGCTGCACTCCCCCAAAAAAAGCACACAGGCGGTCTGCACAGCAGAGGTGACTAAACTGTGCAAAGCGCACCCAAGCACCAGGAAAACTGAGGGATAAATGGGGGTAAGGGATTGGGGGGGGAAGGTTCAGGGGGAACCCCTCACTTAAAAAATCCCCATATAGCGTTCACCAAAATGTACTGGATGGTGAAGCTACACTGTTAGGAAAAAATAGGGAAAGGGGATTTAAGGGATGAAAAGAAAAGGCTTTGAAAAGGCAGTCAGACACACACCACACAGTGCTGCAGCAAGAGGAGCTGCAGCAGCTGCAGTGAATGTACGCTGCAGTCTCACTAAGCACCTCACTGAGAGCCTGCACAGCACAAAAAATTAAATGGAGCGGGGTCAGTGAGGAAAAAGACTGCTTCTGTAACACACAGGGGCTGCTACAGTTGCTGAAAAACAATTTTTTATCACTATTAGATCCGAGATCTCTCCCTATCTCCAACAGCAACCTATCCCTATCTGCTTTCACAGTAGAGGGAGGCTTTTATACTGCCTGATCATACCATCCAGCCAGCCAATCGCAGCACAGCCCCTAGTTAGCAAGTTTGGACGCCTCCTACCAAGCTTAGGGGAGTTACACAATGTTGTCAGCAATTCTTCAGCTCCTGATTGGCTCGATGGAGCGCTCAGAGGCTGAAGGATTATGGGATTTCCGATATGAAAAAAATATCAAAACAAACAAACAGTACTGAACCATTCAATGAGGATTGGCAATCAGGATTCACAGACTGGCTTGATATAAGGGAGGTTCCCTCCCACCATGATTGCCGGTGATCAATTGTTCTTGTCTCAACTGTGGTTCCTGGTTCACTTGGAAGCTTGCTGAGTCTTGCCTCTTCTTCTGCTTACAGATAAGATATTTTCTGTTTTTGTTTTTGTGCTTACCATTTGCATATTTCTCTGCATTTCTGTGAGGTTAGCCAGGTTCCCCCCCCCTGGGGGGCTTGGGCTCCTCTCGGTTCCGCTTGAGCCACTGTTGTTTGTTCATTTGCCTTTTCCAGTTTTTTTAGTGGCTGCGGCTTAGTTTTGTTACACCAGAGAACTGATTTAGGTCGTAGAGTTCGTGTGATCTCAGGTGTTTTTGCAATTAGTAGCATTGGCATTTTTTAGGGTTTTTTTTGGATTGCAGTGAGTATCCTTTCTATTCTTTTCTGTCTAGGCAGATTGGGCCCCAGCATTTGCTCAAACTATTTTCTGTCTGTGTCTGTATTTCCTCTTGTCTAACCGCCGTTATATGTTTGGGGGCTTCCTATGTTCTTTGGGGATCTGCTCCGGGGCAGATAGCTTTCCTCTTTCTATCTTTAGGTGTAGTTAATCTCTCAGGCTGTGACAAGGCGTCTAGGACCAACGTAGGAACGCTCCACGGCTGCCTTTAGTTGTGGTTAGGGTACTGCAATCCAATAGATTCCAACCTCTCTGGTGTATTGCCGTTTTTGCCTGCTCTCCTCAGCTACCAAAACATAACAGTGGACTACAGGATCCAGACACTCTAAGCGAGGGTTGCTGAGCAGAGAGAGGGCCATCATTAAGTCCAAGGTTGCAGATACAGTAAGTCCATAGTTAAATGCACTATCATAGTTTAACACAGGAGCATAGTTTAGCGTTTTCCTTACTAGCTTCCATTGTTTGTTTGTTTTTTCTGCTTTTATCTGTATGGTTTATCCCCAGTGAATATATGCTACATGGACAATGCCACCAGGTGTGCGTCTTGTGTTAAGGTATGCATGCCTTGAAGAGCCGTTTGAGGGTGAATGTCTGCACTCGATGCCAGCGAGTTACATGTTTGGAAGCACAGGTAATGGATCTAAATGTGCAGCTTGCAACACTCAGGAGCATTGCAAACCTGGAGAGGATTTAAGAGCTCACTGAGCTTGCACTGGCTGGGGCCAGTTATTTGGAGGAGGGTGGAGATGGTGGAAAATCAGGATAGAGAAGTATGCAGCTGGGTAAATGTTACAAGAAGGTGTAGGGGAAAAGTGCCAGGGAGCCCAGTCCTGTTCTTGCACACTTTAGTAAAAATATGCCTGTTTGGCTGGTATTAGGAATGCAAGCCTAGGACTGGGATCACTGCAGCAGGACGTTGCTCTTAGCAACCAGGAAAACGATTCCTGTATGAAGAACGGACATAGGAGAGCTGCAAAGGTCAGACAGATTTGGTGGTAGGGGACTCCATAATTAGGCGGACAGACAGGGTCATCTGCCACCGAGACTGAATGCCAAGCAGTGTGTTGTCTGCCAGGTGCTTGGGTTCTGTGAAGCCAGGGTCCTATGTACTCAAATAGTGGTTTGATGCTATGGAGGAAAAATAGACCCTGGCTTCACATTACTCTGCTTATATATTTTATTGGGTCCATTGCACCGATTGGCCTATCACATGGCTTTTAACACCCTATCTTATGGACTGACTGAGATTGAGGAGATTATCTCCCGTGTCAATATCCCAGGAGAGTTTTTCCATACCCCATCAGAGGACATCCGATCCCGGGACCTTGGGAGAGAACTAAGAAGAAGGACTGCGTTGGAACTACACTACGTTACTTTGGCCAAGTACCCTAAGGTCAAAAGAATACGATACGATACACTTTATTGATCCCGGGGAAATTACAGTATTACAGCAGCAATACAAACAGCAGTACATAAAATATTAGGACACAAATCTTGCACAGGTATACCAACATTACATAATAAATAAAAGTGGGTAGTTCATGTGTATATAAGTCAATGTTAATTGACATTAGTACACCAGCCATCAGTCATTATTTTCTACCACCCTTAGGAAATTATTATACATCCCATAGCAGTAGGTACAAACGATTTCCTGAATTTCTCCTTCTTGCACCTTAATAGGATTAGACGGCTGCTGAATGTGCTCTTCTGCTTCAAGAACAGCTCGTATAGTGGGTGTGTCTTATTGTTCATTATAGCCCTACACTTCTTCCGAATTCTATCCTCCAATACCTCCTCAAAAGAGTCAAGATGGAGGCCAACAGCTGCACTTGCCTTCTTGATAAGTTTGTTGAGCTTATTAGCGTCAGCTACTCGCACACTACTGCCCCAGCAAATGATAGCAAAAAAGATGGCGCTTGCTACAACGGACTGGTAGAACATCTCCAGCATTTTACTGCACACATTGAACGACCTGAGCTTCCGCAGAAAGTACAGTCTGTTCATTCCCTTCTTGTAAACCTTTTCTGTATGACACCTCCAATCAAGTTTACTGTCAAAGTGAACCCCCAAATATTTGTAGCTCTCAACAATCTCAACCTCCTGGCCAGCAATAGTGATTGGTAAGTAATCCTCCTTTTTCCTTCTATAACTCACCACCATGTCCTTGGATTTCTTTACATTTAGTTCTAGACAGTCTGACACCAATCCACAAAGTCAGAAACCACCCTATTATATTCCTCCCCTCCCCAGCCCCCCACAATGCCCCCTACAATCACGGAGTCATCTGAGAATTTTTGGAGGTGACAAAAATCAGATTTATACTGAAAGTCAGCTGTATACAATGTGAAGAGGAAGGGTGACAGCACTGTACACTGAGGGGCTCCAACACTGCTCCGTACACTGCCAGATACCACCTCCCCCATCCTTACAAACTGCGGCCTGTCTGTCAGGTAGTCACTTATCCAGTTCACCATCCCCTCATCTACCGCCATATCAGTCAACTTATTACGTAGTAAGGGTGGCTGTAAGGTATTGAAAGCACTTGAGAAGTAAAAAAAAAAACCATACCAAGAGGTCTTCGTGTTGCCCTCCGCCCCACTCTTTTTCAGGACAAACCGGATTTTTGCCTCAAATTTGAAAGTACTCTCAATAAATGTTCAATGGACATTATTGTTCTCACCATTGAATATCTTCAAAATGAACTCATATCCATAAATAAAAGTTTAACCACCCTTAAGCAACAACTCAGTAGCACTCTCACTACTGACAAATTTGATGCTCTTCTACAGAAGACTAATAAAACCATTAGTGATTTTAGGTCTCAACTACAGGAAAGAAAGAGGATTAAGTTTCGACGCAATACCGAAGATTACCATAGAGATCAAGTATACAGATGGCGGGACACTGGCTCCTACAGAGAAAGACGTGGGTACCGCCATAGCAATTCATCTACCTCCTCTGGGTCCGAGAGCAACTTTGTACCCCGGCCTTCTACCCCTTTTTTTTTAGAACAAAGGTGGGGCCGTTATATAAAAAAAACATTGAGGCGGGTACACAGATATTCCCGCCCCTGACAACTCCAGCATACGGACTCGCTCTCAGGTAGGGACCCCCAGATTGTCTACAACATCTCAACCTATAACCTCTCCCTGGATGAATACAACGTTTTACAGAAAGGCCTGTCCCTTTGTCCAACCCCCCCTTTCAATGGCTTCATATTAGACCAAGAGTTGCACCGTTTTTTTTAGATCTTTACGCTTAAAAAAGTTCAATTTAACAACAATGTACCCCTTGACATAGTTGATATTGCCACTAGCATTACATCCAGCATACCCTCAGCTCAGTTTAGACTTAAGAACCTAGGTCTCTATGCGCCCAGCAACTTTCAGCCACCCAGCTCATACCACCCTATTGAAATCTTTATCTCCTTGGTCCAGAAAGATATTAACTCCCATCTTAAGAGCATCAATGCAGGATCAATGCGTATCCAGAGGAACCTATCCCCACTCGAAAATGATGCTATTAAATCGCTACAAAGTAACAAGCAAATTATCATCAAGCCACCCGATAAAGGCGGGGCGATCGTAGTAATGGACAAATCCCATTACGTTTCTATTATCCTAGCTCAATGTTATGTTTCGGTAACTGAGGAGTGCAGGTAAAAAGGCAATACACCAGAGCAGCTGGAATCTATGAGATTGCAGTACCCTGACTAACCACCACAACTAGAGGCAGCCGTGGAGCGTTCCTACGTTGGTCCTAGACGCCTCGTCACAGCCTGAGAAACTAACTACACCTAAAGATAGAAATAGGAAAGCTATCTGCCCCGGAGCAGATCCCCAAAGAGCATAGAAAGCCCCCAAACATGTAATGGTGGTTAGACAAGAAGAAATACTGACACAGACAGAAAATAGTATGAGCAAACGCTGGGGCCCAAACTAACTAATTAGAAAAGGATAGGAAGGGTACTTACTGCAATCCCAGAAAACCCTGAAAAGCACCAACTCTACCACCTAAATTAGCTCTCTGGTGTAACAAAATCAAAACAGCAGCCACTGAAAAAACTGTAAAAAGCAAAAGTACAAACATCAGTGGCTGAACTAAACTGAGAGGGCAAAAGCCCCCAGAGGGGACCCTGAAGGCCCCCACAGAAGTGCAGGACAAAATGCAAAAATCAAGCACAAAAACAAAAAGAAGAAAATGTCTTATCTGATAGCAGGAGATGCAGACACGACACAGCAGGCTACAAGGGAAACAGGATTCAAGGATTGAGACCAGAACAATTGATCACCGGCAACCCTGATGGGAAGGTGACTCCCTTATATAAGACCAGTCAGTAACACCTGACTCCCAATCCTCACAATCTCCACTGGACAGACCAGCACTGCCTGTAACCACCAGAGGGAGCCTCCGCTCAGAACTCATCTCAAGCCCATTCACAACAGCTCAACTTAATGAAAAATCCACATATACACCCATTGATCGGGATCCTACACACAATATAGCAAAGGAAATCAGACATCTGACTGAGACTTATGTGACCTCTGGTACGATTGACATTTCAAGAATATCTCATTAATCAACACCCCATCACACCCGTTTTTTATATACTTCTCAAAATACATAAAGATCTGACAAACCCACCAGGGCGGCCAATTGTGGCGTCCACTAATTCTATCTTATCACCCTTCTCCATCACTCTTGACCGCATATTGACTCCCCTACTTATCCATATTCCATCTTATCTAAAAGACACAACTGACTTTCTGAATAAATTAAGAAGCATTTGTCCCATTCCACCTGGCTCTACACTTGTCACTTTGGAAGTTAACAGCCTTTATACCTGCATTGCTCACAACAGAGGCATTGCAGCTGTACAACAATTTTTGACAAGACATTCTGATTTTTCTTTACAACAGTTATAATTTTGCCTGGACTCCCTATCCATTATTTTACATCGTAATTTTTTTCTTTTTTCTGATCAATTTTACCAACAGCGTAACGGCACAGTCATGGGCTCAAACATGGCATCCCTATACTCAAACATCTTTATGGCGATTTTTGAAGAATCTCATGTCTACAATAATGATTTATTCCAAGTACACTCCCTGTAATGGAAAAGATACATAGACGATGTGTTCATGATATGGAGGGGTTGAGTTAATCTTCTTAATGATTTTGTGCACAGCATTAACCATGCTATACCTAACTTGACATTCACTATGCAGATGAGCACCACTAGCATCAATTTTTTGGATACCCTTATCACAATAGAAAGCAATGGCATACTCGACATCTACCTGTATACCAAACCTACTGACAAGAACAGCCTGCTGCATTACACTAGCTATCACCCGTCACATGAAAAGAGATCCCTACACAGATCACAACACCACCGGTACGCTCGGATCATATCCATCACCACCAAGAGACAAACTAGACACAATGAGATGTCCCTCAAATTTCTACAAAGGGGCTATCCCCTTAGAGTATCGAATCCCGAATACATTACCGATATCGACACTTCTACACCTAGGGCTGATAACAAGCACAGATTACCTTTTGCTGCAACATATCATCCCTTCATGTCCGTTATTAGGGACTAGCTATGAACCCG
This sequence comes from Oophaga sylvatica, assembly GCA_033576555.1. NCBI lineage: Eukaryota > Metazoa > Chordata > Amphibia > Anura > Dendrobatidae > Oophaga > Oophaga sylvatica. Next base: position 34,536 of record JARQOD010001680.1, read on the forward strand.
TTCTACGCCCGGGTGGCAAGCATTTTTATTGGTATATGGTCTCCCATCCTGGTATGTGCTGCCCCCTTCCTATCCTGATATGCATGGTACAACCTTATCCCTATCCTGGTATGCATGGTACCTGCTCAACCATATCCTGGTATTCATGGTTCCCTCACCCCCCAATCCTGGTATGCATGGTCCCCTCACCCCCTAATCCTGGAATGCATGGTCCCCTCATCCGCCAATCCCGGTATGCATGGTCCACTCACCCCCCAATCCTGGTATGCATGGTCCCCTCATTCCCCAATCCCGGTATGCATGGTCCCCTCACCCCCCTATCCTGGAATGCATGGTCCTCTCACCCCCAATCCTGCAATGCATGGTCCCTTCATCTCCCAATCCTGGAATGCATGATCCCCTCACCCCCCAATCCTGGTGTGCATGGTCACCTCACCCCCCAATCCTGGAATGCATGGTCCCCTCACCCCCAATCCTGAAATGCATGGTCCCCTCACCCCCCAATCCTGTTGTGCATGTTCCCTCATCCCGCTATCCTGGAATGCATGGTCCCCTCACCCCCCAATCCTGGTATGCATGGTCCCCTCATCCCCCATTCCTGGTGTGCATGATCCCCTCACCCCCAATCCTGGAATGCATGGTCCCCTCACCCCCCAATCCTGGTATGTATGGTTGCCTCACACCCCCAATCCTGGAATGCATGGTCCCCTCACCCCCCAATTCCTGGTATGCTTGATCTCCTCACCCCTCAATCCTGGTATGCATGGTCCCCCCCTCATCCCTATTGTAGGATGTATGGTATCCCCTCACCCCCCAATCCTGATATGCATGGTTCTCTCACCCCCGTTATCCTGGTATGCATGGGCCCCTCACCCCCAATCCTGATATGTATGGTCCCCTCACCCCACAATCCTGAAATGCTTGGTTCCCTCACCCCCCTATCCTGGAATGCAGTCCCCTCGCCCCCCAATCCTGGTGTGCATGGTCCTCTCACCACCCAATTCTGGTATGAATGGTCCCCTCACCCCCCAATTCCTGGTATGCATGATCCCTTCACCCCCACAATCCTGGTATGCATGGTCCCCCCTCATCCCTATTGTAGGATGTATGGTCCCCCTCACCCCTATTAAACTGCACATATAAAAAAAAAAAAAACATTTATACTCACCTTTCTTCCCTGTGCTCCAGCGCTGTCCCGTTCAGCCGGAGGCTTGGGGAGGAGTGTGGCGCCGGAGTACGCGCATGCCCATACTGCGCTGTCCGGTGCCATATTGCTGAGGACACACTGCAAATGTGTCTTCAGTAAATTGGCGCCGGATAGTGCTATGCGCATGCGCGATTCCGACTCGCACTCCTGCCCCGATCTGCGGCAAGAGCATCGCCGCGGCAATGCTCCTCCCAGTCAGGTAAGTATGGCACCGGAGATCATGGTATGCATTCAGTGCCTACGCGTACCGCGATCTCCGCACCATACACAATACTCACCACTGGATGCAGTCTTCTGTCTGGAGCCAGACTGCGCAGGCGCGTCGCGCTTGCGCAGTCTATAAAGGCTTCAGACAGAGTGAAGCTCCCAGTGTTATATTATAGATTGTATTTTAAGACACTGGCATCTTTTGGGTAAATCTTACTCTGACATCTTGGAATTTAAAGATCGGTCATTTATGTGTTATAAGAGACCCCCCAATCTTAGGAACAACGGACACTGATCACACAAAAAGGGGGGACCTTCCCATGTATACACTGCCTGCAGTGTTCAAACATTACAAGGGGTGACACCTTTACGCATCCCAGATCCGGTGAAGTGTACCGAATCAAAGATTTCTTTACTTGTGAATCATTATTTGTCATTTACCTTATTAAATGTCCATGTGGTCTCGGATATGTTGGAGAGACTACTCAACATATCCGTGACCGCATATCACAACACAAGTCTACCATTCGCTGCAAAAAGTTAATGTTACCTATTCCTGCACACAACGTGTCGCAATTGAAATATCAGATCATTGATGGTATTTCTCCTCTTAGGAGGGGTGGAGATAGAGTTAAACCGTTAAAATCCAGAGAAGCATTCTGGATATTCACACTGCAAACGCTTGAACCCCGGGGCTTAAACAGGGAATACGAAGTCACCTTTTGGTCTCCTAATTTTCTGCGCATATGCATCATTATGATCGATATTTTGTGCTTATATGGGCTCCTACGCATGTATGCGTGTGTAAATATATACACTATCTTGTGATATTATCATCTAGATGTTAGAATTAAATCGTTACTTATATGGCCTTTCTTTTATTACAGATTACATAAGGGTCACGGCGGAATATCTACCCTTTCTTTTTTCAGATTCCCTATTTTTGTCCCTTTCTTCCATTTATTTATCCCCCCTTTCTTTCCCTTTCTCCCTTTTCCCCTGTCCTCCTCCTTTATATATTTTTCTTCTTTTCTTTCCATGCGTGCCTGTAATCGCTCTGTTCCTTCTATCTGACCCATTTGCGCCACTGCGCATGCGCGCATATCCCTCCCCAGTCCCTGCACTCAGCCTTTTCCACCGTTTCTCCCAAGGCAACATGAGCGACACACACAACCCCTGCATGAATTTCCAGCACCTGATGCCGGTCACGTGGTCCGACGTCACACGAGCATAAAAGGTCCTGCCTGCCATACTGGACTACCGCTAACCCCGGGACACAAGGTGCACCCTGTCTCTCATCCTTACAGGTAATTATCACCCTGTTCACGTGCCTTTTAGTGTTTTCTCCTCATTTGTAATGGTTATGTTCGTCCTTTGCTGTCTCCTCCTGTGCCTCTGGGTAATCTGTTCCTATTCAGGGGTCATTGATTCCTAATGTCTTATAGTTTTCTCTGCCTCAACTTCATGGTCCTAACGGCACTGTTTTCCATTGATGGCAGTCAGTTTTTACCCATGGAAGTTATTTCATACAGCTTTCTTATGGGTCAGCTTGTTTTTTGAGGGGTTTCCTCATGAATTCGGCGTTCTTTATGCTTCACACACTTTTTATATATTATTCAATTTATAATCTAACCACTGGTAGTTGAATTCCTATTACTTTGATTATGTCCATATGTTTTTTTGTATACCATTGAACTTCTCGCTGAGTTTCTTTGATATGTATTATTGCTATATTTCTTATATAATCACATTGTTATTATTATTATCTCTCCATTTAGAACATGCCCTTGATAAAGGCCAATATGGCTGAAATGTTGAGATAACAATGTTTTAGTAGAATTTTTTTTCTCTTTGGTGTGTGAACCCCCAATATTTCACTCTGCTAATAAAAATTGAAACAGACTCTTTTTGGACTTTTGTCCCTCCTTTGAGTGCTTGAGGTGCTCTGATTCGACATATTGCTGTTTGGAAAAACAGATTGCTGGGTGGGGCTGGAGAAAAGTCAGCGGTCATCGTACACATCGGTACCAATGACAAAGTTAGAGGGAGGTGAAAGGTCCTTAAGAATGAATACAGGGAACGTGGAGAGAAGCTGAAGGCCAGGACCTCCAAGGTGGTGTTTTCAGAAATACTGCCAGTGCCATGAGCGGCAATACATTGGCAGAGGGAGCTTCGGGAGATAAATAGTTTAAAAAAAAATGGTGCAGGAAGGAAGGGTTTGTGTTGTGAATGTGTTAGAAATTAATTCTGAGCAGAAGCTCCCTCTGGTGGTTACAAACAGTACTGAACCATTCAATGAAGATTGTGAAGATTGGCAATCAGGAATTACAGACTGGTCTTATATAAGGGAGATATTTTCTGCTTTTATTTTTGTGCTTGCTTTTTGCATTTTTTCCTGCACTTCTGTGGAGGTCAGCCAGGTCCCCTCCAGGGGCTTGTGCTCCTCTCAGTTTATCTGAGCCACTGTTATTTGTTCATTTGCCTTTTCCAGTTTTTTCAGTGGCTGCGGCTTAGTTTTATTACTACAGAGAACTAATTTAGGTGGTAGAGGTCGTGTGATCTCAGGTGTTTTTGCAATTAGTAGAGTTGGTAATTTATTAGGGTTTTTTGGATTGCAGTAAGTGTCCTTCCTATCCTTTTCTTTCTAGGAAGATTGGGCCCCAACGTTTGCTCATACTATTTTCTGTCTGTGTCTGTATTTCCTCTTGTCTAACCGCCATTACATGTTTGGGGGCTTCCTATGTTCTTTGGGGATCTGCTCCGGGCAGATAGCTTTCCTCTTTCTATCTTTAGGTGTAGTTAGCCTCTCAGGCTGTGACGAGGCGTCTAGGACCAACGTAGGTACGCTCAACGGCTGCCTTTAGTTGTGGTGGTTAGTCAGGGTACTGCAATCCAGTAGATTCCAACCTCTCTGGTGTATTGCCGTTTTTGCCTGCTCTCCTCAGCTACCAAATAATAACAGTATCACCGGCCAAACTGAAAATTATATGGTACTCACAGAAGGGAAAAATAGTGTGAAAAAAAAAAGTTGTCAGAGTTGTCAGAGATTTATTTTTTTTTTTCTGTTTGTTGCATTTTTTTTTCCCTCTTTTTCTCTGGGTGCTGAGGATTTTTTTTCTCTCAATGGAGTTTGCACAGTTGTCTGGCCGTGTGGATCAGCTTGCCACTGAAGTTCGGAGTATTGCTACCTATCTTGCTAGGTTGCCGCTTGTGAAACCTAGGAACCCCATGCCAGATTTGTTTTTAGGGGATCGAGCTAAATTTCTGAATTTCAAAAATAACTGTAAGTTGTTTTTTGCCTTAAAACCTAAGTCCTCAGGGAACGCAGCACAGCAGGTTCAAATTGTCATCTCTCTCCTGCGCGGCGATCCTCAGGATTGGGCTTTTTCTCGGACACCTGGGGATCCTGTTTTGAGTAATGTTGATGCATTTTTTCTGGCTCTGGGGTTATTGTACGATGAACCTAATGTCACTGATCAAGCTGAAAAAACCTTGTTGGCATTAAATCAGGGGCTTGAGGACGCTGAGTTATACTGTCAGAAATTCCGAAAGTGGGCAGTCCTGACCAAATGGAATGATGATGCTTTGGCAGCCCTTTTTCGGAAGGGTCTGTCAGAGAATATAAAAGATGTTATGGTGGGTTTCCCTGCTCCCTCTGGTCTCAATGATTCTATGTCATTAGCAATTCAAATTGACAGACGTTTGCATGAGCGTAGAAGTATGCGTGGAATAGTGTTGCCTTGTAAACCAGCTTCTGAACCCATGCAGTGTGATAGAGTGGCTTCTGGGGCACAGCGTCATGAGTTTCGAAAACGCAATGGGTTATGTTTCTACTGTGGTGACGCCTCTCATGCTATTTCAGTCTGCCCTAAGCGGGGAAGACGTTTTGCACGCTCAGTTGTCTTGGGTAGTGTTCAGACTAAATTTCTGTTGACTGTTACCCTGATTTGCTCCCTGTCCACATTTTCTGCTCAGGCTTTTGTTGATTCTGGAGCAGCTATTAACCTGATGGATTTTGATTTTGCTAAACGTTGTGGGTTTCCCTTGATACCCCTACGGAAGTCTATTCCCCTACTGGGGATTGATTCTACCCCTTTGGCTGAGAATAATAAACCCCAGTTCTCTACTCAGGTGATAATGAGGGTTGAACCTGATCATCAGGAGAGTTGCAAATTTTTGGTGCTGTATAATCTGCATGACATTATTGTACTAGGTTTCCCTTGGTTACAGTCTCATAATCCTGTTTTGGATTGGAAATCTGTGTCTGTAACCAGTTGGGGCTGCCAATGTGTTAATGCCAACACTCCTGTTTTTTCTGCCTCTCCCCAGGCTCAGGATGTTCCTGACTTTTTGACTGATTTTTCTGATGTGTTTAGCGAAAGTAAATCTGCATCCTTGCCCCCCCCATAGGAGCTATGACTGCGCTATTGAATTAGTGCCTGGTAGTAAATTCCCTAAAGGTCGCCTTTTTAACTTGTCTGTACCTGAACCGGACGCTATGCGGTCTTATATCAAGGAATTATTGGAGAAGGGTCATATCAGACCATCCTCTTCACCCTTGGGTGCCGGTTTTTTCTTTGTGGCCAAAAAGGATGGTTCATTAAGGCCGTGTATTGATTATCGTCTCTTGAACAATATCACTGTGAAATATCAATATCCGTTACCCTTGATTTCTGACCTGTTTTCCAGGGTGAAAAGTGCTACTTGGTTTACCAAGCTTGACCTCAGGGGGCGTATAACCTTATTCGCATTAAGCACGGGGATGAATGGAAGACGGCATTCAATACCCCAGAGGGGCATTTTGAGTACCTAGTGATGCCCTTTGGGCTCACTAATGCTCCTTCCGTCTTCCAGTCCTTTATGAATGACATTTTCAGGGATTTTGTGGATAAATTTCTGATTGTTTATTTGGATGATATCTTGATTTTTTCCAATGACTGGGACTCTCATGTGAAACATGTTCGGACTGTGTTCCAGATTTTGAGAGAGAATGCTCTGTATGTGAAGGGATCAAAGTGTCTTTTTGGCGTACAGAGGATCTCATTTCTGGGATTCATTTTGTCCCCATCTGTTATTGAAATGGACCCGGTCAAGGTTCAGGCCATCTGTGATTGGGTCCAACCTACTTCATTAAAGGCTCTTCAGAGATTCTTGGGTTTTGCCAATTTTTATCGTAAATTTATTGGTAATTTCTCTGTTATTGTTAAACCATTGACTGATTTGACCAAAAAGGGTTCTGATGTGGTGAATTGGCCTCCTGAGGCAGTCTCTGCATTTCAGGAACTTAAGCAGAGATTCACTTCTGCTCCTGTTCTACGGCAGCCTGATGTTTCTCTGCCACGGAGTAGATGATCCGCGTGTGCAGAAAATAGAAAGCCATTGCGGATTATATATCCGCCCATGTGAGTAACAGAAACATTTCCGGGTTCAAAGGTAAGTGTGATGAACAGTACGGCGCTTGCGCGCCACGGAAAGGGCCGAACAGAACCGAAAGACCGAAGTGAAGAAAGACATCAGAAGTAAAGTAAAAGAAAGTACACGGCGCATGCGCGCTGCGAGATGAGACGAATAGGTACGATTATTCAAAGGTGGAAGCACGGTGAAGGTGCGCATGCCCAAAGGGTAATATGCTGTAAGAAGGATTCACTTCTGCTCCGTGGCTCCCTATTAAAAAGAAAAGAAAATAATGACTGTTTTAAAAAAACAACAATTAATAACAATATTCTATAAAGGACACCGGTGCTAAAAAATACAGGCACAAGAATTAATAGAAATGCAAAAAGCAAGAATGAGTGCCCTTAGTTATAACAGCAATAATATTTAAAGACCAAGGAACTCAATATATATGTGCAAAGAACCATGTTTTTAAGAAATAGGCCAAAAAACACACATGGAACAACTGACAAAGTCTAACAATTAAACAGCATAGTAATAGAAAGTATACATAAATCCAAAAATAGGATAACAAAGTACACCCTACTTATGATACTACAAATCAATCAGTCAGGAATATTCATATTCCCTGTTGAGACCAAGGGGGGCAAGAGTTTGGAGCGTGTGTATCCAGAACGACTCACGTTCCTTAAGTCGTTTAACCCTATCACCACCACGTCTGGAAGGTGGAACGTGATCAATCACCTGAAATTTAAGTTGAGAAATATTATGATTGTATTGAAGGAAATGAGCCGGAATAGGAAAACAGGTGCGTCCGCATCTGATTGTAGATTTGTGTTGCGAGATTCGATCCCGTACATGTTGAGTGGTTTCGCCGACGTAACCTAACCCACAAGGACACTTGATGAAGTAAACGACAAAAGACGAGTTGCATGTAAAATATCCATTGATGGGGAATCTCCGTCCTGACCGTGGATGTGTGAACTAATCACCTTTATTAACATGAGAGCATTGCAGACAGCTCAAACAGGGGAAGGTGCCTTTACGTGGTGTAGAAATAACACTTTGAACCAAATCTTTCCTCAGGGAACCAATGTCTGCTCTAACAAGATAGTTTTTAATATTAGAGCTCCTTTTTTGCAAGCCATGGGTATATTGCTGAATTCAGGGATATTAGGGTATGACTCCCGAAGAATCCCCCAATGTTTGAAGAGGCACTTATTAATTCGAAAATTGTATGGGTGATAAGTTCTCACAAACGGTATTCTAGTACCAGTAAAAGGTCTAACAGATCTATTACATATAGGATATGCAGATGCTGAAGAAATAAGGGGATAACCCCTATTAATGAATTTAACATTCATTTCTTTATGTCTACGGTCACAGTTGACGGGTTGGATACTATCCTATCAATATGGCAATGTTGAGATATAGGTAATGAATTTTTAGTATGAAGAGGGTGACAGCTCGAATATAAAAGTAAACTGTTTTTGTCAGTTGGTTTGACATAAAGATCTGTCTCAATTGTACCTCTTTCTTGAATAGTAATTTGAGTATCCAAAAAATTGATCGTCTTAGGGTCATACTGGATTGAAAATGTCAATCCAGACATAGATGAATTAAGTTCATTGTGGAAAAGGAGCAAGTTATCTACTCCCCCTGTCCAGACCAGGAAAACATCATCGATGTAACGTTTCCAATAGATGACGTGAGATTTAAATAGTAAATGTGGATATACGTATGAATTTTCAAAGTCATCCATGAATATATTTGCATAAGGAGGTGCCATATTAGACCCCATCGCAGTACCCCTCATTTGAATATAGAACTGATCTCCGAATAAGAAGAAGTTTTTGGTCAAGATTAAGTTTAACAGGTCATTACAAAAGTGAATCTGGTTAGTGGTAAAGTCAGTATGAGCTAAGAGGAACTTATTGACTGACTCCATGCCATCCTGGTGTCTAATGCTAGTATATAGGCTATTTACGTCCATGGTAACCAACAGAGAATTAATCGGTAAGGGCCCAGATTTTTAAGAGTGTGAAGAAAATGTGTGGTGTCCTTTAAAAAGGAACTGATCCTAGGGACCAAGGGAGACAAAATGTTCTCAATAGTTATAGCTAAAGGTGATAAGATAGAGTTGGTAGAGGCCACTATCTTTCTGCCAGGGGGTCTAAGAAGATTCTTGTGAATCTTTGGCAGCGTATAAAACACTGGAATCACGGGGTGTGAATTAACCAAGAACTCACCCAATTTGTTATCGATAGTGCCTAATTGTGTATATCGATCAATTAATACTCTTACATCCCGGGCTATGTCAAAAGAGGGATTATTAGCTACTGGTAGGTACGTATTTGAATCAGATAATTGTGTCATGATTTCTTCCAAGTAATATGAACGGTCTAAGACCACAATGGAACCCCCTTATCTGCTGTTTGATAACTAAGTTTTTATTGGACTTAAGTGTGGCCAAAGATCTATGTTCCTCAATAGTCAAATTGTTTTTAATTCGCATATCACCTTTCTTGATAGTATCAAGAACCACTTTCATATCTTTCTTGACCAAATCAATAAATGTCTCAATAGGATGGTATATGTGTGGTGGTTGAAAAGGACTAGGGATTCTAAGATCCAACGACCTTAATGAGAACTGGGAACCCAATGGAGTGTTGCTTATTGAATCTCCTATAGGAAGAGCTGAAAAATGTGCTTTAAGTCTCAGAGTTCTGAAGAAACGAGATAATTCCTGTTCTAATAAGGTGTTAAAGCGTGGAACGGGACAGAAAGTCAGTCCTTTTTGTAACAATGAAATTTCGGCCGGAGAGAGACATTGTGATGAGATGTTGTAAACGATGTTTGAGGTCTCCATACCTGTGACCGAGTGGTCATTTTGTGCTGATCCATATGACTGTTCCCGCTGCCGGATATTCCTCTGCCCCCGCCTCGTCTTCCTCTGTAGGATCGGGTTTGGCGTTGTCCTAAAAAAGAACTCGAGGGACCAAAATCGCTGTCTGAGCTGGTGGAAATGGGACTGTAACCACGTCGTTGAAATCGCCGATTTCTGAAGGAGCCGGTATTGTGCCATCGATAGACCTGGTTGTTTCTATAGTCCTCTGTGTCTCTTAAAAATGTATTTCTTTTCTTACCCTCAAGATTAACACGAAATTCAGAGGTTGACTTATCCAACTTCTCTTTTAACTTCTTGAAGTCCTCAGAGGAATACGTATTAACAAGTTGTTGTTCGGTTGCGGAGATGCTTTTTTTCAGCTCAATTATTTCCTTCTGTAGAAAATCAATAGTGAGAATCATTAAGTCCATAGAACATTTATTGAGTACAGCTTCAAATTTGGAGCAAAATTCTTGGTTGTCATGAAATAGCGTAGGTCTAAGAGAAACTCTAAGACCTCTGGGGATACGTTGAACCCGGTGGTATTCGGCCAAAGTAATACAATGTAATTCCAGTGCCGTAAATTTCCGTAGATCCTTTTCCAGATCCTTACTCCTTAATTCTTCTGCTGGAGTATGTAAGAAAGTCCCTGGCGTAGTTACTTGGGAAATGATCGAAGATGCCTCATCTTGATTAAATGATAAGGTATTGAAACACATGAAAAAATATATAAAGGAGCAACACCCAAAAAGCTATATAAACTAGTAAACGAATAAAGGGTGCTCACTTAAAAATTGATATGGTGCCAGGAGAAAAATAGTCAATCAATATAGGAATAGATAACTCCCGCACTCAAAAAATAAGAAAAAAATATAAACTATCAATATAATATTTTATTAGGAAAGTAATTCCAATATGGTAGAAGGTTCAATTCTTCAACAGACGAAAAATTAAATGAACAACGTTTCGGCTAACATAGCCTTTATCAAGTACAGTCTGTATTCTGAAAGACACAAAATAACGTGTATCAGGAACCATATAGAGAAAAAACAAATACATTGAACAATAAAAAATAAAAAATAATTACTACATGTGTGGGAACCAAATCTCCATAGAGGTCATGCATTATTAATAGACATGCAGAGAAACAAAAATATATTCACTTGAAAAGCTATATATAACTAGTTCCAGATAATACGTACATGTATGCTAATGAAAGTCAAGAACGCAAGGGAATATCCATAAAATAAGGACATAATAATATATATAATGTACGAGATGAGTAAATGGTAAGTGCCATAAATAAGGTACTAAGAGTCCAGATAGGAACCACAGAAAAAGATAGCTATTGCACTATAAGGAGTTAAACATGGTGCATATAAGAAGAAAATATATCACGATCTGTATATGAAAGATAGACATGGGTACATTACTATTGCTGAACCAGAACCAGTCACAGGAGCGGAGAGGAATTTAATCCTATGAAAAAAAGGGCCCATAATAAGTGCAAGAAACAATAAATATGAAGTGCGGTAATAAGAGAGACCATAAACCTAAAGGGGGAAGGGATGAGAAAAATGAGAAAAACGTTACCTTATGAGAACTACTGACGGACAAGAGCCAAGGGTGCGCAGGTGAGTCACCGTGCAGGAGAACGTCCGGTCACGGAGTAGATGATCCGCATGTGCAGAAAATAGAAAGCCATTGCGGATTATATATCCGCCCATGTGAGTAGCAGAAACATTTCCGGGTTCAAAGGTAAGTGTGATGAACAGTACGGCGCTTGCGCGCCACGGAAAGGGCCGAACAGAACCGAAAGACCGAAGTGAAGAAAGACTTCTTACAGCATATTACCCTTTGGGCATGCGCACCTCCACCGTGCTTCCACCTTTGAATAATCGTACCTATTCGTCTCATCTCGCAGCGCGCATGTGCCGTGTACTCTTTCTTTTACTTTACTTCTGATGTCTTTCTTCACTTCGGTCTATCGGTTCTGTTCGGCCCTTTCCGTGGCACGCAAGTGCCGTACTGTTCATCACACTTACCTTTGAACCCGGAAATGTTTCTGTTACTCACATGGGCGGATATATAATCCGCAATGGCTTTCTATTTTCTGCACACGCGGATCATCTACTCCGTGACCGGACGTTCTCCTGCACGGTGACTCACCTGCGCACCCTTGGCTCTTGTCCGTCAGTAGTTCTCATAAGGTAACGTTTTTCTCATTTTTCTCATCCCTTCCCCCTTTTGGTTTATGGTCTCTCTTATTACCGCACTTCATATTTATTGTTTCTTGCACTTATTATGGGCCCTTTTTTTCATAGGATTCAATTCCTCTCCGCTCCTGTGACTGGTTCTGGTTCAGCAATAGTAATGTACCCATGTCTATCTTTCATATACAGATCGTGATATATTTCCTTCTTATATGCACCATGTTTAACTCCTTATAGTGCAATAGCTATCTTTTTCTGTGGTTCCTATCTGGACTCTTAGTACCTTATTTATGGCACTTACCATTTACTCATCTCGTACATTATATATATTATTATGTCCTTATTTTATGGATATTCCCTTGCGTTCTTGACTTTCATTAGCATACATGTACGTATTATCTGGAACTAGTTATATATATAGCTTTTCAAGTGAATATATTTTTGTTTCTCTGCATGTCTATTAATAATGCATGACCTCTATGGAGATTTGGTTCCCACACATGTGGTTATTTTTTATTTTTTATTGTTCAATGTATTTGTTTTTTCTCTATATGGTTCCTGATACACGTTATTTTGTGTCTTTCAGAATACAGACTGTACTTGATAAAGGCTATGTTAGCCGAAACGTTGTTCATTTAATTTTTCGTCTGTTAAAGAAATGAACCTTCTACCATATTGGAATTACTTTCCTAATAAAATATTATATTGATAGTTTATATTTTTTTCTTATTTTTTGAGTGCGGGAGTTATCTATTCCCATATCTCTATGGATTTCATTTCTGACCTCCCTGCTTCTCAGAGAATGACCGTTATCTGGGTGATTTGTGATAGGTTTTCCAAAATGATACATCTTGTGCCATTACCTAAGTTGCCTTCCTCCTCTGGATTGGTGCCTTTGTTCCTTCAGCACGTGGTTCGGTTACACGGCATTCCTGAGAACATTGTGTCTGACAGAGGAGTCCAGTTTGTTTCCAGATTTTGGAGGACTTTTTGTTCTAAACTTGGTGTTCAATTGTCTTTCTCCTCGACTTTTCATCCTCAGACCAATGAACAAACTGAGAGAACAAACCAGACATTGGAGACTTATCTGAGATGCTTTGTGTCTGCTGATCAAGATGACTGGGTCTCTTTTTTGCCTTTGGCTGAGTTTGCTCTTAATAATAGGGCTAGCTCTGCCACTTTGATGTCTCCATTTTTCTGCAATTTTGGGTTTCACCCTCGATTTTCTTCGGGACAGACGGAGGCTTCTGTCTGTCCAGGTGTTGACTCTGTTGTGGAGCGTATGCAGCAGATTTGGGACCAGGTAGTGGAGAGGTTGTCCCTCTCTCAGGAGAGGGCACAGCGGTTTGCCAACCGGCATAGGACTGATGGTCCTCGGTTTGAAGTGGGGGACTTGGTCTGGTTGTCCTCAAGAAATATCTCTATGAGAGTTGCATCTCCTAAGTTTAAGCCTAGGTTCATTGGACCTTATAAGATCATGGAGATTCTTAATCCTGTTTCCTTTCATTTACTTCTTCCAGGGACATTTAAGATCCATAACGTGTTCCACAAGTCCTTATTGAACAGGTTTGTCGAGCCAGTGGTTCCTATGGCTGCGCCTCCTGACCCTGTTTTGGTTGAGGGCAATCTGGAGTATGTGGTTGAGAAAAAATTGGATTCTCGTTTTTCTAGACGGAAACTCCAGTATTTGGTTAAGTGGAGAGGTTATGGTCAGGAGGACAATTCTTGGGTGTTTGCTTTGGACATCCATGCTAGGAGACAGATCCGTGCGTATCACAGAGCTCATCCTGACCGACCTGGTTGCCCAAATGAGGGATCGGTGACCCCTCCTTAAGGGGGGGTACTGTTGTGAATGTGTTAGAAATGAATTCTGAGCAGAAGCTCCCTGTGGTGGTTACAAACAGTACTGAACCATTCAATGAAGATTGTGAAGATTGGCAATCAGGAATTACAGACTGGTCTTATATAAGGGAGGTTCCCTCCCATCAGGGTTGCCGGTGATCAATTGTTCTTGTCTCAACTTTGGTTCCTGGTTCACTTGGAAGCTTGCTGAGTCTTGCCTGCATCTTCTGCTAACAGATAAGATATTTTCTGCTTTTATTTTTGTGCTTGCTTTTTGCATTTTTTCCTGCACTTCTGTGGAGGTCAGCCAGGTCCCCTCCGGGGGCTTGTGCTACTCTCAGTTTATCTGAGCCACTGTTATTTGTTGATTTGCCTTTTCCATTTTTTTCAGTGGCTGCGGCTTAGTTTTGTTACACCAGAGAACTAATTTAGGTGGTAGAGGTCGTGTGATCTCAGGTGTTTTTGCCATTAGTAGAGTTGGTATTTTTTTAGGGTTTTTTGGATTGCAGTAAGTGTCCTTCCTATCCTTTTCTTTCTAGGAAGATTGGGCCCCAACGTTTGCTCATACTATTTTCTGTCTGTGTCTGTATTTTCTCTTGTCTAACCGCCATTACATGTTTGGGGCTTCCTATGTTCTTTGGGGATCTGCTCCGGGGCAGATAGCTTTCCTCTTTCTATCTTTAGGTGTAGTTAGCCTCTCAGGCTGTGACGAGGCATCTAGGACCAACGTAGGTACGCTCCACAGCTGCCTTTAGTTGTGGTGGTTAGTCAGGGTACTGCAATCCAATAGATTCCAACCTCTCTGGTGTATTGCCGTTTTTGCCTGCTCTCCTCAGCTACCAAATCATAACAGGTTTGGGTACCTGGAGAACTGAGCCGACTTCTCTGTCAGCTACGGGCTCTACGGTAGGGACGGGCTGCACCTTAGTGGGAAGGGTGAAGCTGTGCTTGGGTTAAAAATAGTAAGATGGATGGAGGCGCTTTTAAACTGGTATCTGGGGGGGAAGGAGGGTAGTTGTGCTAATAAGGGAATACATAGATTAGACTAGAGAGGGAGGCAGTAGTCGTAAAAAAGGTATTTGGGGGCTGGGATATGCAAGCTTTAGCAGGAAGCTGAGTAGGAATAACAAATGTGCTATTAATATTGAAAGTCTGCTGGCAAATGCAAGAAGTCTAGCAAACAAAATGAATGAACTGGAGACTTATGACGGTCACAGAATAAGATGTGGTGGGTAGTGTTGAGCATTCCGATACTGCAAATATCGGGTATCGGCCGATATTAGCTGTATCGGAATTCCCGATTCCGAGTTCCGATATTTTCGTCTTATCGGATACCGGAATCGGGATTGTCACTGTCACTGTCAGTGTCCGTCGGTCGGGTCTGTCAGGAGTCAGCGGCACTTACCTGGCAGAAGATCTCCGGCGGTCACGTCTGCACTGCTTCATGGCCGCCATCTTCTTTCCCGGCGGTCACATGCAGTTTCTCGCGATAACTGCAGTGGACTGCTGGGTAATCGCGGCCGTAAAGCAGTCAGTCCGATGACGTCACCGCCGGGGAAGCAGGTAATCAGCTGTGCTGCGTTGCAATGACAGGCTCTGCCTGTCATTGCGATGTAGCAGAGCTGGATCGTCGTGGGACTATCGTTATGGACTGCGTCGGACAGGTGGTATACTGTTGGTTTTTTTTTTTTTCTTTTTTTAACAGGAGATCGATGGCGTCGCAGGATTGAGAGAGTAATAAAAGAAATGAAAACTGTGTTGTCTCTTTTATTTCATTAAAAGATTTTTTTTCTTGCTGTGTCTTTTTTTTTACATTTAATAACTTTGGGATTAATAATGGATCGGTGTCTTATTGACACCTCCCCATTATTAACCGGGCTTATTGTCACCGTGCAATCAACGGTGACAATAACCCCTTATTACCCCGCTTGCCACCGCTACAGGGCAAGTGGGAAGAGCCGGGTAAAGTGCCACAATTGGCACATCTTTTGATGCGCCAAATGTGGGGCTGCTGTAGCCTGGTATTATCAGGCTGTTGAGGGCCAAATCCATGGGCCTTGACAGTTTTTAATACCAGGCCGCAGCAGTCTGCATTTTACTTGGTGGTTAAAAAAATAGGGGGACCCCTATGCGTTTTTTTTTCGAGGGGATCCCCTATTTTTGTTAACCAGCCAAGCTAAGCAGGACTGCTGTGGCCTGGTTTTATCAGGCTTGCAAGGTCCATGGATATTGGATCCTTACCAGCCTGAAAAACCAGGCCTCAGCGGTCTGCTTCATCTGGCTGGTTAACAAAAATAGGGGGGACCCCACGCCAATTTTTTCAAGGGGATCCCCTATTTTTGTTAATCAGCCAAGATATGCAGACTGCTGTGGCCTGGTATTATCAGGCTGGCAAGGTCCATGGATCTTGGCTCCTTAACAGCCTGAAATCCAGGCCTCAGCGGTCTGCTTCATCTGGCTGGTTAACAAAAATAGGGGGGACCCCACGCCAATTTTTTTCGAGGGGATCCCCTATTTTTGTTAATCAGCCAAGATATGCAGACTGCTGTGGCCTGGTATTATCAGGCTGGCAAGGTCCATGGATCTTGGCTCCTTAAACAGCCTGAAAATCCAAAGGCCTCAGCGGTTTTCTTCATCTGGCTGGTTAACAAAAATAGGGGGGACCCCACGCCAATTTTTTTTGAGGGGATCCCCTATTTTTGTTAATCAGCCAAGATATTACAGACTGCTGTGGCCTGGTATTATCAGGCTGGCAAGGTCCTTTGGTCTTGGATCCTTACAGCCTGAAAATCCAGGCCTCAGCGGGTCTGCTTCTCTGGCTGGTTAACAAAAATTAGGGGGGACCCCACGCCAATTTTTTTTGAAGGGACCCCTATTTTGTTAATCAGTTCCCTCTGACGTCACTGATTGTGTCCTGGCTGACCTGAAGTGAAAGTGGAAAGCAATCAATTAAGCTTTCCACTTAAGGGCCGTCTCACATAGCGATATCGCTACCGAGATCGCTGCTGAGTCACTAGTTTTGTGACGCAGCAGCAAGCTCCACAGCGATATCGCTGTGTGTGACATTCAGCGACGATCTGCCCCCCTGCCGGGTATCGCTGATCGTCGCTGAATGTCAGGACCTTTGATCGCTGGTTTCCCGCTGACAGGCACACATCGCTGCGTGTGACAGGCGGGAGACCAGCGTTTCCGCTGGTAACCAAGGTACACAGGGGTTTCCAGGCGCGGGGCTGTGCCTAGAAACCCGCTGTGTACCTTGGATACCAGTGCCCTGATGCAGGGAGCTGGTATTCCAAGGTACACAGCGGGTTTCCAAGCGCTGGCGCGGTGCCTGGAAACCGCTGTGTACCTTGGTTCACCAGCGGATCGCTGGTCTCCGCCTGTCACCGCAGCGATGCGTGCTGTCAGAGGGAAACTCAGCGATCAAAAAAAGGTCCTGACATTTCTGCGACGATCAGCGATACCCGGCAGGGGGGCACTGATCGTCGCTGAATGTCACACTACAGCGATATCGCTGGTGAGCTCGCTGCTGCGTCACAAAACTAGTGACTCAGCAGCGATTCGGGTAGCGAATTATCGCTATGTGAGACGGGCCCTATAAGCGATGTTTACCCGCAGTGTCGCTGTCCCAGATCGCTGCCTGTTTGGCAGCTCAGCAGCGATCATGTAGCGATACACCAGCGATCCTGACAAGTGCATATCGTTGTCGGGATCGCTGGTGTATCGTTATGTGACACCCAGCCTTTTACTCTCCTGTCAGGCAGGAGAGGAACTCATTCATTTGGGGTTTACTGTGAGGCTGCAGCATTAGCTGCGGTCCCTGCAGTAACATTAACCCTTTCTGAAGGATTACACGTGGGACCTGACTGTGCATGGGATTAGGTAAGAATAATTTTGCTTTTTATTTTATTTTTATTACAGGAAATGGTTTTTGCAGTAAAATAAAAGATGGTCAAAAACATGTGTCTTTATTTCATTAAAAATGATTTTTAATTAAAGTGTGTGTGTTTTATTTTTATTTCATGCAATAGGATTAATAATTGATAGTTGTCTAATTGACAGCTCTCAATTATTAACTGGCTTAAGGTCACCTTTCAATAGCAAGGTGGCTTTAACCCATATTAACCCATTCGCCACCGCTACAGGGCAATGGGGAATGACGGGCAAAGTGCCAGAAAGGGCGAATCTAATTATAGATTTGTCTTTCCTGGGGTGTCTGGGGGCAGATGTTAGTAGCCGGGGGGGGGCAAAAATAATGGTCCTCTCTGGGCTATTATTATCTGCCCCACTCACTGGCTTTGTCTGTCTGGTTGCGAAAATAGGGCGGGAGCCCACGCATTTTTTTTCAGCAATTTTACACCATATATATATATATACATGTCATTGAATTTGTGACACATATATATATATATTTATATTTGTAGTTCATACACTTCTACATAGTATAATAGCCGTATTCAATTGCGGCTTTTGTGGAAAATGCAGAACCCGACATGAAATGACACTTGGTGTACATAGGGTTAACCATGTCTTTTCATGTCGTTTGCTATCTGATTTGCACAAACAATTAATCAGACTATGTGTGCAAAATTTCACACCTGTAGGGGTTAATTAAAGGTGTAAATTCGTTGTAAAAAAAACGGACTTTTTTTGCTACGAATTTACACCTTTAATTAACCCTACAGGTGTGAAATTTTGCACACATAGTCTGATTTAATTGTTTGTGCAATATTAGGCTGGAGTCACAACAACCACAAAAAATCGGTCCGTTTTAGACGGTCGACAATCGGATCAAAATAAAAACATCACACATCCTTCTGGCATCGATTTTCCTTCAAAGATGCGATTTAATCGCAATGTGTGTGTACCTTGTAACATCGATTTTCATCCGACTTGCGAGATTTTCTCGCAGGCTTGCAAAACTGACATATAATGGATCCAAAAGAATAGTATTTAAATGCCAAAAGAAAGAATAGATATATACACATATATATATATATTATATATATATATATATATATATGTCATTGTGACATATATATATATATACATATATTTATAGTTCTTACACTTCTACATACTGTTATAGCCGCTAATTCAATTGCCGGCTTCAGTGAAATCACAGAAGCCGACATGAAATGATACATTGTTTCCACACATTTAACCATGTAATTTCATGTATTTTTATATATGTTTGAAACATACAATTACATGAGTATATGTGTGCTAAATTTCAGACATGTAGGGGTTAATTAAAGGTGTAAATTCGTAGCAAAAAAGTCCGTTTTTTTTTTTACAACGAATTTACACCTTTAATTAACCCTACAGGTGTGAAATTTTTGCACACATAGTTGATTTAATTGTTTGTGCAAATTAGATAGCAAAGGACATGAAAAGACATGGTTAACCCTATGTACACCAAGTGTCATTTCATGTCGGGTGACATGAAATGACACTTGGTGTACATAGGGTTAACCATGTCTTTTCATGTCCTTTGCTATCTAAGGCCGGAGTCACATGGCGACAAAATCGGACGACTGCAATGCGATGAAATATCGCATTGCAGTCGGACCTATGTTAAATCTATGGAGCAGCTCCAGTATCAGATTTTTTGTGGTCCGTTTTAACGTCCGTGTACAATCGCAGCATGCTGCACTGTCACGATTGTCGGTCGACAATCGCCAATGCAAGTCTATGGGAGCGATGAAAAATTGATTACAAACGGACCACACTGTGTGACTTGCGATGAAATCGCATCGGTGTCCTTTAGAAAAGCCGGCAATTCATCCCCGCCTATACTGTAAAATCACACTGAAGCTTTAATAAAGACTAGAAAGATATAGATATATACACCATAGAAACACATAATATATATATACATGTCATTGTGACTATGTATATATACATTATATTTATAGTTCCTAGACTTCTACATACTGTAATAGCGCTAATTCAATTGCCGGGTTTTGTGAAATCACAGAAGCCGACATGAAATGATCATTGTTTCCACACATTTAAACCATGTAATTTCATGTATTTTTATATATGTTTGAAACTACAATTACATGAGTGTATTTGTGCAAAATTTCAGACATGTAGGGGTTAATTAAAGGTGTAATTTCGTTGAAAAAAAATGCGTGGGCTCCCGCTGTATTTTCTCCACCAGACAGACAAAGCAAAGCGAGTGGGGGCAGATAATAATAGCCCAGGGAGGGTGCATTTTTTTGTGCCCCCTGGCTACTAACATCTGCCCCAGACACCCCAGAAATGGGCAAATCTATAATTAGATTCGCCCTTTCTGGCACTTTGCCGTCATTCCATTGCCCTGTAGCGGTGGCGAATGGGTTAATCTCACCTTACTGTCACCTTGCAATTGAAGGTGACCTTTAAGGCAGGTTAATGATTGATAGCTGTCAATTAGACAACTATCAATTATTAATCCTATTGAAGTAAATAAAAAAACACACACACTTTAAGAATAAATAATTTTTAATGAAATAAAAACACATTTTTTTGACCATATTTTATTTTACACTAAATCCGTGCGAAGCCATTGATCTCCTAAAATAAAGAAAAAGAAATAAAACAACATTATTCTTACCTATTCCGCCGATCTGTCACGTCCCACGCTGTAATCCTTCACAAAGGGTTAACTAGCTTTGAGCCAAGCAGTGCAAGTAATCCTG
The DNA here is from genome assembly GCA_033576555.1 of Oophaga sylvatica. Lineage (NCBI taxonomy): Eukaryota > Metazoa > Chordata > Amphibia > Anura > Dendrobatidae > Oophaga > Oophaga sylvatica. Next base: position 54,972 of record JARQOD010001680.1, read on the forward strand.
CATGCTCAGCTCAAAGCTCATGAATGAATAAGTTCCTCTCCTGGCGACAGGAGAGGATGTGTTTCATGAATGAAGCTTAATTGATTGTGTCCACTTTCCCTTTAGGTCAGGTCACTACAGTTAAATTGGCAATAAATCAATTAAGCTCCATTCATGAATCTATTCCTTTACTTTCGCTGGGAGAGGAAGTTATTCATTCAGGGGAATACAGGTCTGAGACAGCATTATTAGCTCTCTGCGACCTTTAACCTGTTAACCCTTTCTGATGGATTACACGTGGGACCTGACTGTACATCGGATTGGTAAGTATAATTTTGCTTTTTTATTTTATTTTTATTACAGGAAATGGTTTTAGCAGGAAAATAAATATGGTCAAAACTGTGTGATTATTTCATTAAACTTATTTTTTATTAAAGTGTGTGTGTTTGATTTTTCTTTCATACAATAGGATTAATAATTGATAGTTGCCTAATTGACAGCTATCAATTATTAACCTGGCTTAAAGTGTACCTTTCAATTGCAAGGTCATTTTAACCCTTATTTAACCATTCGCCACCGCTACAGGGCAATGGGAATAGACGGGCAAAGTGCCAGAAAGGGCGAATCTAATTATAGATTTGCCCTTTCTGGGTGTCTGGGGGCAGATGTTAGTAGCCAGGGGGGGGCACAAAAAAAATGTACCCTCCCTAGGCTATTATTATCTGCCCCCACTCGCTTGCTTTGTCTGTCTGGTGGAGAAAATACAGCGGGAGCCACGCATTTTTTTTTAACGAATTTACACCTTTAATTAACCCTACATGTCTGAAATTTAGCACACATATACTCATGTAATTGTATGTTTCAAACATATATAAAAATACATGAAATTACATGGTTAAATGTGTGGAAACAATGTATCATTTCATGTCGGCTTCTGTGATTTCCTGAAGCCGGCAATTGAATTAGCGGCTATAACAGTATGTAGAAGTGTAAGAACTATAAATATATGTATATATATATATGTCACAATGACATATATATATATATATATATATATATATGTGCTCTATGTGTTATATTCTATTCTTTCTTTTGGCATTTAAATACTATTCTTTTGGATCCATTATATGTCAGTTTTGCAAGCCTGCGAGAAAATCTCGCAAGTCGGATGAAATCGGATGTTACAAGGTACACACACATGCGATTAAATCGCATCTTTGAAGGAAAATCGGATGCCAGAAGGATGTGTGATGTTTTTATTTTGATCGATTGTCGACCGTCTAAAACGGACCGATTTTTTGTGGTTGTGTGTGACTCCAGCCTAATTTGCACAAACAATTAAATCAGACTATGTGTGCAAAATTTCACACCTGTAGGGGTTAATTAAAGGTGTAAATTCGTAGCAAAAAAGTCCGTTTTTTTTACAACGAATTTACACCTTTAATTAACCCCTACATGTCTGAAATTTAGCAACATATACTCATGTAATTGTATGTTTCAAACATATATAAAAATACATGAAATTACATGGTTAATGTGTGGAAACAATGTATCATTTCATGTCGGCTTCTGTGATTTCACTGAAGCCGGCAATTGAATTAGCGGCTATAACAGTATGTAGAAGTGTAAGAACTATAAATATATGTATATATATATATGTCACAATGACACATATATTATATATATATATATATATTATATATATATGTGTATATATCTATTCTTTCTTTTGGCATTTAAATACTATTCTTTTGGATCCATTATATGTCAGTTTTGCAAGCCTGCGAGAAAATCTCGCAAGTCGGATGAAAATCGGATGTTTACAAGGTACACACACATGCGATTAAATCGCATCTTTGAAGGAAAATCGGATGCCAGAAGGATGTGTGATGTTTTTATTTTGATCCGATTGTCGACCGTCTAAAACGGACCGATTTTTTGTGGTTGTGTGTGACTCCAGCCTAATTTGCACAAACAATTAAATCAGACTATGTGTGCAAAATTTCACACCTGTAGGGGTTAATTAAAGGTGTAAATTCGTAGCAAAAAAAGTCCGTTTTTTTTACAACGAATTTACACTTTAATTAACCCCTACAGGTGTGAAATTTTGCACACATAGTCTGATTTAATTGTTTGTGCAATCAGATAGCAAACGACATGAAAAGACATGGTTAACCCTATGTACACCAAGTGTCATTTCATGTCGGGTGCTTCTGTCTTTTCACTGAAGCCGGCTTTACCCGGCAATTGAATGAGAGGATATTTTACTATGTAGAAGTGTATAAACTATACATATATGTATATATATATGTCACAATGACATGTATATATATATATATGTATTCTATGTGTGTATATTTAGTGTTTACAAGGAAAGAATGGGTTTTTTTTTTAGTTGCGATATTTTGTTCCCATAGACTTACATGGGACTTCCGGTATCGGTATCGGGTATCGCGATATTTTAGTGATATCGGCGATACCATTCCGATTCCGATACTTTAGGATATCGGAAAGTATCGCTCAACTTAGTGGTGGGCATTACGGAAACCTGGCTTGTCGAGAGCCATGACTGGGTAACAAACAGAGAGAGTTTACACTACATTTAGAAAGGACGGGAAAGATAAAAAAGGTGGAGTGGTGTGCATCTTAGTAAAATCCACATTAAAACCTGTGCTCAATGAGCACATTGGGGTGAGTTACAGCAATGTAGAATCACTATAGGTAATGGGGGATGGCAATAATGGAAAAGCTCCTAACTGGAGTTTGCTACAAGCTCATAATATAGCTGAACAGGTAGAGGATGAAATACTGCAACAAATGAAAAAGCCACACCGCAAAAGAAAAATCACCGACCATACGTCCCATGAATGGAATATAAAAGTTGGAATTAGTCCTACCGGTAATGTTGTTACCAGGAGTCCATCATGACAGCACCGCCAGGAGGTTGTCCTTTATATCCTTGATAGGGACAGGAACACAGAAGAGGTTAAATAGCCCCTCCCACCTCCACCCTTCAGTGATTTTTCAAGTACCACACCAGGATGGATGCAACACAATTTTATTGAATTCTCTATACAATGTTAATGACACATCATAGTCAAATAATGCAAGGGAGGGTATATTAGGGGTGCTGTCATGATGGACTCTGGAAACAACATTACCGGTAGGATAATTCCTACTTTCCAGGATGTCCTCCTGACAGCACCGCCAGGAGAAGTACCAAATAACTCCTCTTTAGGGTGGGACTACTGCTTGGAGAACTTTTCTCCCATAGGCAGTCTGTTGATTTGACAGAATGTCCAGTTTATAGTGTTTACTAAAAGTATTTATGTTGGACCAGGTTGCGGCTCTACAAATCTGGACCATAGAGGCCCCTGCGCTTTTGCTAAAGATGCCGAGATTGCTCTCAGCGAGTGGGCCCTAAGACCCACCGGCGGAGTCTTTCCTGCCGAGGTGTATGCCGCAGTAATGGTTGATTTTAGCCATCTGGCCAAGGTGGCTTTTGATGCTTTCTTCCCTTTATTTTTGCCCGCCATTTGTATAAAAGATTTGAGTCTATTCTCCAATCTTCTGTCAGTTTCAGATACTGTAGGACTGTCCTTTTGACGTCAAAGAGTGGAGCGAGCATTCCTTCTCATTTCTATGGTTCTGGCAGAAGGTGGGAAGTATTATTTCCTGGTTTCTGTGAAAGTCTGTTACCACCTTTGAAGAAAGGTCAGGTCTAGTTTCAAAATTATGCAGTCTTCCTGGATTCTTAGGTATGGGTCTCTTATGGAGAGAGCCTGGATATCCCCTATACGTCTGGCTGAGGTTATTGCCACCAGAAAGACTGCTTTGAGCGTTATTGATTTGAGGTCTGCCTGGTCTAGTGGTTCGTAAGGGGTCTTCCTTAAACTCATTCAGTACTAGACTGAGGTCCCATGGCGGAATGGAACTACGTATTGTGGGTCTCATGCGTTGCGTTAGCTCTGATAAATCTTGACACTCAAGGGTGGTCCGCTAACAGGTAATCGAAAAAGGACCCTAGTGCCGAGATTTGTACCTTCAGTGTACTAGGTTTTAGACCCTTATCGAATCCTGCCTGTAGAAAATCCAGGATTTTAGGATATCGGGGTCCTGAGTAAGGGATACTGGTTGCACACAGTGTGATCAAAATTTCTTCCAGACCTTAAGGTATATGGATGAGGTAACAAGCTTTCTGCTTTTCTGTAGAGTAGATATGACTGATTCAGATAAGCCTTTAAATTTCAGGATCTCTTTTTCAGGATCCAAGCTGAAAGCGCTAAGAAACTCTTGGTTGTGATGGACGAGAGGGCCCTGCGTCAAGAGGTCCCGCTGTAATGGAAGTTGAATTGGGTCTTCTAATGACATCTGCTTCAGTACCGGGAACCAGCTTCTTTTGGGCCAGTATGGCACTATCAGGATAATGCTGTATGGCTCTCTTGAATCTTTTGTAGTACTCTTGGTTCAAGGGTAGCTGTGGGAAGGCATACACCAGTTCCGTATCCCAGTCCTGCGCTAGGGCATCTATCGCTGTCGGGTTGTCTCTTGGATCTAGCGAGAAGAAGCGCTCTGTTTTGTATTTGTTTTTGAGGCGAATAAGTCTATCTCGGGAAATCCCATATTCTGGTCAGTTGTGTAAACACCTCCTGATTTAGAACCCATTCCGCTGGTTGTATCTTTTGTCTGCTGAGAGGAAGTCTGCTATCTGATTCTTTTCGCCTTTAGATGTACTGCCGTCAGAGATCTTATATTTATTTCTGCCCAGGAGAATATTTCTTCTGAAATACTCTGTAGGTGACGGTGTCTCGGACCTCCTGGTGCCGTAGAAAGGATACTGTAATTGAATTGTCGGAGAATACTCTGACGTGTCGGTGGTACAACTGTATCTGGCATCTCCTGATCGTCTCCCAGATGCTTTGAGCTCTCTGCAATTTGATGAGCTGTTGCGCATAGCTCCGGGCCATGTTCTTGGAGATAACGTCCTCCACATGAGCTCCCAGCCGCTGAGACTTGCATCTGTGGTGATGTTTATGCAGGGGATACTCTCCATGGTTTCCGTGCTTTAAATTTGACAGTCGGTCCCCATGCTAGGGATCGCCTTACTTCTGCTGACAACGTTATTCTGTTGTCCAATGATGTATCCTTTCCGTCCCATTCCGGAGGATTTCTTTCTGCAACGTCCTTGAGTGAAATTGACTCCACTGGACGCTTGCTATGCATGAAGTCATTAGGCCTAGTACTCTCATGGCCTTCCTGATAGTGGTGTATTTTCGTTCCTGTAGCATATGTGCCTCCTGTTGGACTGTTGTCATTTGTGGGGAGGAAGAAAAGAGTGTTCTTGGCCTGAGTCCAATATAATTCCCAGAAATACTTTCCTTCTTCTGGTTCTAGATTCGATTTTTTTAGATTTATCACCCATCCTAGATTTTCTAGGAGCGATCTGGTTTCTCTGAGGTATTCCTCCATCTGCTGGTGTGAATCTGCCACTAACAGGTCGTCCAGGTATGGAATTATGAGGACATTTTTTGTTCTTAGAAAGGCCATTGCCTCTGCTATGGGGCTTGGTAAATATACGAGGTGCTGAAGAGAGGCCAAATGGTAGGCAGCAGAATTGGAAGTGACGTATCCTTCCTGTCTTTTATTGCGTACCTCAAGTATTTTTGATGTGAGGTATGGATGGGCACATGATAATATGCGCTTTTGAGATCTAGTGTGCACATCACTGAGTTTTCCTTTATTAGTGGTATGGCAGACTGAAGTGTTTCCATTTTGAAACGTTTGTAGGCCACCCATCTGTTTAGAGATTTCAGATTTATGATTGTCCTGTATTCTCCTCCTGGTTTCTTTATAGAGAACAGGCTGGAGTAATGGCCTGAAACTGTTGAGATTGGGGCACCGGGATTATGGCTCTTAACTCGCTGAGCTCCTGTATGTCCGCGACCAGCTTTGATGGACAGCCGTGGATTGGCTTTGAGTTAGGCAAAATCTTCGAGGGGAGGCTAGGTGAATTCTACCTGTATCCGTGCGCGACTGTGCTCAGGATCCATTGATTTTTTGTGATTTCTTCCCATCGATCTATAAGTATTGGAGTCTCACCCGATTTGCCTGGCGTCATTGTCTGCCTGACCCGGTTCCCTGGTCTCGAAAGGAGACTCTACCTCTGCCGCATTTGGGGTAGCTCCACCTTCCGGTCTTACCTTGCCCTTGTAGTCCTGTCTCGGATGAGATCGGGTCTTTTGAAAGGCTGGCATTCTTTTTTGTTTTTGCTCTGGAAGCCTTTCTTTTTATCGGACGCTTTGTCCAACTAGTTCATCTAATACCGGACCGAACACCTGCAGCCCTGAAACGGTTATTGAGCAGAGTTTATTTTTTGACTGTGTGTCACCTGTCCATGATCGCAAACCACAGCGCATGTCGTGCTGCATTGGATAATGCGTTACTTCTGGCTGCAAAGCGGACTGACGTGTTATGGAAATTTAATTAGGATAAATCTATCCTTCAGTCTTGCTGTTGCTGCTCCCAATTTTATCCTAATTGTCTTTTTGAGTGCTCAGAACGAAATGAGGACTGTCCACACGGAAGTGTCAGTATAACAGTTCGTCAAGACCACCAGTTTATTATTCATTCAAGGTTTTATACGTTTACAAAAAGGGGCTGGTTAGTCAATTAACATACAATTAAAAGCTGCTAGATTATTGGCTGTTCTAGTGTAAGTATGATAATTATGATAAAGGGCTGAGTTGCAGATTTATTGTTTATTTGTTCTTTGCCCCAGCTTTCCTGCGTGAAAAGAAACAATAGATATCTATTAGACTTTCTGTTCTTGTTTTCCCGTTTCTGTGTCCTTGTGTAAAAAGTCTGACTTATGAAGGCCAGGGTCGTCTTAAACGATGATTATAGCTAGCATCAGCTTTTGCATAGATATGTGTGAGCACTAGTGTTGAGCGATTACGATAATGCAAATATCGGCCATCGGCCGATATTAGCTCTATCGGCCTTTCGATAATTAGTTTCGATATTTTTTGTCATATCAGATACCGGAATCGGATTTGTCACTGTCAGTGTCCGTCGGTCGGGGGCTGTCAATGTCAGTGTCCGTCGGTCGGGTCTGTCAGGAGTCAGCGGCACTTACCTGGCAGAAGGATTTTCGGCGGTCACAATCCCCGGGCTGCTTAATGGCGCCATACCCCTTCTCCCGCCGGTCACATGCAGTTTCTCGCGAAACTGCAGTGACTGCTGGGTTATCCCCGGGCCCTAAAGCAGTCAGTCCGATGAGTCACCGCCGGGGAACCAGGTAATCAGCTGTGCTGCGTCGCGATGACAGGCTCTGCCTGTCATTGCGATGTAGCAGAGCTGGATCGTGTGGGGACAATCGTTACTATGGACTGCGTCGGACAGGTGGTATACGTGGTTTGTTTTTTTTCTTTTTTTTACAGGAGATCGATGGCGTCGCGGGGAATGAGAGTAAAATTTAAAAGAAATTGAACTGTGTTTGTCTCTTTTATTTCATTAAATACTTTTTTTTGCTTTGTCTTTTTTTTTAGGCATTTAATAACTTTGGGATTTAATAATGGATCGGTGTTTTAAATTGCGCCTCCTTTTATTATCCGGGCTTATTTTTCCCGTGCAACAAGGGGTGACATTAACCCCTTATTACCCCGTTTGGGCCACCGCTACGGGCAGGGGGGAAGACCCGGGTAAAGTGCCACAATTGGCACATCTTTGATGCCCAAATGTGGGGCTGCTGTTAGCCTGGTATTATCAGGCTGTTGAGGGCCAAAATCCATGGGCCCTTTGACTGTTTTTAATCCCAGGCCGCAGGTTGCATTCCCTTGGGTGGGTTAAAACAAAAAATAGGGGGACCCCTATGCCGTTTTTTTTTGAGGGGTTTCCCCTATTTTTGTTAAAACACCCAGCTAAGCAAGGTGCTTTGGCTGGTTTTTCAGGCTTGCGGGTCATGGATATTGGATTCCCTTACCAGCCTGAAATAACCAGGCCTCAGCGTCTGCTCATTGGCTGGTTAACAAAAATTAGGTGGGACCCACGCCAATTTTTTTCGAGGGGATCCCTTATTTTTGTTAATCAGCCAAGATATACAGATGCTGTGGTGGTATTATCAGGCTGCAAGGTCATGGATCTTGGCTCCTTAACAGCCTGAAAATCCAGGTCAGCGGTCTGCTTAAATCTGGCGGGTTAACAAAATAGGGGGACCCCACGCCATTTTTTTTCAAAGGGAAACCCCCTTTATTTTTGTTAACCAGTTCCTCTGATGTATGATTGTGTCCCTGGTGACTGAAGTGAAAATTTGGAAAGCAATAAATTTAAAGCTTTCCATTTCCCTCTCCTTTCGCCAGGGGGAGGAACTCATTATTTGGGGGTTTAAATGTGAGGCTGCTAGCTTACCTGCGGTCCTGCAGTAAACATTAACCTTTCTGAAGGATTACACCGTGGGCCCGGACTGTGCATCGGATTGGTAAGAATATTTTGCTTTTTTATTTTAAATTTTTTTTTACAGGAAATGGTTTTAGCAGAAATAAAATATGGTCAAAAAACTGTGTGTTTATTTCAAATTAAAATTCTTTTATTAAAGTGTGGGTGTTTGATTTTTCTTTATACAAAAGGATTAATAAATTTATAGTTGTCTAATTGACAGCTTTTCAATTATTAACGGCTTTAAAATGACCTTTCAATTGCAAGTCATTTTAACCTTATTAACCTTTGCCACCCCTACAGGGAATGGGAAAGACGGGCAAAAAGTGCCAGAAAGGGCAAATTAATTAGAGATTTGCCTTTCTGGGGTTGGGGGCGATGTTAGTAGGGCCGGGGGGGGGGCCAAAAATAATGGTCCCTCTCTGGGCTATTATTATCTGCCCACTCACTGGCTTTGTCTGTCTTTATTCGGAAAATAGGGCGGGAGCCCACGCATTTTTTTTCAGCAATTTTACACCTAATTTTATATATATACATTGTCATTTAATTTGGGGACACTATATATATTTATATTTTATATTTATAGTTCATAACTTCTACATAGTATAATAGCCGTAATTCAATTGCCGGTTTTGTGTAAAATGCAGAACCGACATGAAATGAAATTGGTTTACATAGAGTTACCATGTCTTTTCATGTAGTTTGATATCTGATTTGCACAAACAATTTTAAAAGAGTTTTAAGTGTGCAAAATTTAAAACCCCGTAGGGGTTAATTAAAGGTGTAAATTCGTAGCAAAAAGTCCGTTTTTTTTACAGAATTTACACCTTTAATTAACCCTACAGGTGTGAAATTTTGCCCATTGGGCTGATGTAATTGTTTGTGCAAATCAGATTGCAAAAGAATGAAAAAAACATTGGTTAAACTATGGGCACCAAGTGTCATTTCAGGTCGGGTGCTTCTGTCTTTTCACAGAAGCCGGCTTTACCCGGCAAATTTAATCAGGGTATTTTAATATGTAGAAGTGTATAAAACTATCATATATGTATATAAAATATGTCACAATGCATGTATATTTATTATATATGTATTCTATGTGTTGTATATTAGTGTTTACAAGGAAATAAAGGTTTTTTTTAGTTTCGATATTTTGTTCCCATAGCTTACATGGGGGCTTCCGCTATCGAAATCGGTTCGACGTATTAGTGATATCGCGTTTCAATTTCGATTTAAATATTTTTGTATCGGCAATACGCTCAACACTAGTGAGACATGATTTTAGGAAGTGGTTTATCTAACTGTGATGCATATATTGAATTACATGAATTGTGGAATACATTATTTTTTCCCTGCAGCCCCCCTTAGTTTCCACTAGCCCTAAAAACCTGCTCTGTCCCAAAGGCTGACTCTTTTGTGGCCGGGGGTTGAGAAATGCCTAATAATGAATCCCCAAACCAATACGGGCTTTCGAAATGGGCGGTGGGAGGATGTCCCTGTGGGGGGTTTTAATGTGTTTGCAATCTTTTGTCTCTTTATTCAACGCATTTTTCAGAAAAACGTGTGTATTCTTATCGGTTTAGGTCTCTGTCTGGTCAGTAGAGAATCCACGACATCCTTCATGGCTTGGGTTTTCTCCTGGTCGGGAGCTCTTGCAATGGATCGTGGATAAGCGGCTTTTCTTTTTTCACAGAGGTTGGTATTCTCTGGGGCTGGGACAGGCATAAAAATCTGGGGATCGAGTGTTCTCATTTCAACTTTTTTCACCAACACCCAGTCTCTGGCTTTCAAGGAGTGGTACCGGACATGAGTCGGGTTTCTGGCAGTGAAGAAAAATACGGAATGGACAATTTTTTTGACCAATTAAATTTACAAAAGAAACAAGTTTTTTTTTTTGCATATTCTGCGCTGAGGGGAATGCCTAATTGGACTAGACCAAACAATTTCACAGGGGTGACAGCTTTTCTGGGTTCTCTGGAGGGTCCCCTTACGCTAAACAGTGCAATTGGGAGTGTGTATGCCAGTTTGTGTGTCTTTGGGCAATTTTCAGCACCCTATTTTTAAGTGTTCCGTTGTCTTTCTACCTTTCTGCTGCTGGGGGTTGGTAAGGAGTGTGTAGGCCAAAATTACCCTAGCAAACCCAGATTCTTGTGTCAGTTTTGGCTGTGAATGCGGGTCCTGATCACTTTTTTTATTTCGGGAAACCCCCGTATCTGCACCTATTTCCAAAGTAGTGCTTTGCAGTAGTCTTTGCTGCTTGGAGGCTTTTGAAAACATTCTTTAAACCCCATGGCGTATTTGAATCCTTCACTTGGAAATATTGGATGTGGCCTATTGGCCCCCTAAAGCTGGTGTGTGGTCTTGCCAGATGAGGTGGGGGGGAAAACTTTCCCTTTTCCAACGTAGGCTTGCTTTGCGAGGTAGACAGCGTTTGGTGAATTTTGCTGTTAGGGTGGAGACCCCTGAAGCGAACCGGGTAAGCCCCAATCGGTCATTCATCTGTGTCTTTGATTGTGGGTTTGGGTCATGTGCCCATGGTCACTATAGGGTGAAATTTTTTGTGGTGCAGGGTTTGGAGTCCATTTTTTAAATAGCCTTCCTTTTTCCGTGTTGCTTTTTCGCATTCAGTCTTCTTCCCTTTTGGAGTTGGTCTTGCAATTTTGAGCAGATCCCAGGAGTTTTTTTTGTCAGGTTTCTTGTTTCAGCGTTTGTAGTTTGCGTTCGGCTTTCGACCTCTCCCACTTTTTCCATGTTGTCTTCCTTTGGCCCCTCTTTGGCTGGGCCCTGTCCCCATGATTGTCACGCCCCCTTTGTTCTCAGTTTTCCCCTGCCCCTTTTGATTTTTCAAATTTTCCACCATTTTGGAAAGTTGGAGTCACCCAGCAGGTTCCTGAAAAGGTCCCCTGATATTCCGGTTGTCGTTTTTTCTGTTTATGAAGCTTGCAGCCCCAGATTGGCCCAAAAAAAGGGTGCTATGCCATGCGAAAACACCGTAGTCAGTGTAGATATTTGCGTTTGCCTTCTGCCCTCTGGCAGGCCCTTTTTCAGCGTATCTGTTAGCTTTCCCGGGGAAGGCTAGGTGGGCAATTCTGGACCACGGATTTCTTGATTGCGGTCACTGCACTTCCTGTGGGATTTTTCATCTCTCAAAAAACTGGAGCCCTCCAAGTGGAGGTTTAAATTTTTGTAAATTTTTTTCTGAAAAGTCCATATTGTATCCCCCCTTGGGTGGAGTAGAGTGGCCCAGATTTAGGATGTAGGTCTGGAGACGGGGACATTGTGAGACAAAGGCGATAGAGGCGCCAAAGATGCCTGGCGGTGGGGGGAAATTTTTGTTGGGTTTTGGGTTGATGAGTTTCAAGATGTTGTTGGAGTGAGAGTTTCCAGTGTGTAAGAGTGCTGTCAGCAGTCTTGTCCAGGAAGGTGTGTGGCAGTACTGCCTCAGGCAGGAGGGTGTTATGTTTCGGTTGTAAGGGAGCAGGCCCAAAAAAGGCAATTTCCCCAGAGAGTTGGAAAACTACTGGATTGCATTATCCTGACTAACACCACATAAAGGCGCGTGGAGCGTACCTCGTTGGTCCTAGAGCTCGTCACAGCCTGAGAAGCTAACTACACCTAAAAATAGAAAGAGAAAACTTTTCTGCCCGGAGCAGATCAAAGAAACATAGGAAGCCCCCCAAAATGAAAAGGCGTTTGAAAAGGGAAAAAAAAAGACAGACAGAAATAGTATGAGCAAACGTTGGGGGCCCATTCTAGAAAGAAAAGGATAGGAAGGGACACTTACTGAATCCAAAAAAAACCTAAAAGTACCAACTTACTAATTACAAAAAACCCCCAGGTCACGACTCTACCCTAAATTAGTTCTCTGGGTAACAACTAGCCGCAGCATGAAAAAAATGGAAAAAGGGAAAAACAAAAAACAGGCTCGATAAACGGGAGGAGCACAAGCCCGAGGGACCTGGCTGACTCCACAGAGTGAAAGGGGGAACAATGCAAAAAGCAAGCACAAAATAAAGCAGGGAAAAAATCTTATTGTTCAGAAGATGCAGGCAAAAAAACAGCAAGCTTCAAAGTGAACCAGGAACCAAAGTTGAGACAAAAAATTGATCACAGAACCCTGATGGGAGGGCCCCCCCTTATATAGATTTGTCTGTAATCCTGTTCCCAAACTTCACAACTTTTATTGAAGGGTTTAGACTGTTGTAACCACAAAAGGGAGCTCCGCTCAGAATTTTATTTCCCAACACATTCACAACGGAGGGTGCTCCTCTTGCAACGGTCAAGCGGGCGGAGAGGCAGCCTAAAAGTCTCTGTTTTCCCACGTGAATCTGTGAAGGATCTCCAGAGCATGACTCTTTCTTCCATCAGGTAGACGGATAAGACTTCTCGTAGTCAGGTTGGCCTGGTATTGGCGCGGAGACTGTGGAGTTACTTCAGTCTCCTGTTTGAGTTGAAGGCATGCTCGATAGAAGGAGAGGGAGTTTGCGCTGATGCAAGCGCCAGAGGCTACATTAGGGACTGAAGCACGGGATCCAGGTTCAGCAATTAGACACTAGACCATCTTCTCCACAGTGGTATTCCCAGTCATTTGACATGGTTTGTCTGGTGGGCAAATACAGTGTCCCAGGGATGTAACTTGCTTCTCGACACCACTGGCCTTTGTTTTCCAGACCTTGCGCTTGCTGTTCCTCAACGGAACATGGAATGGACTGTGCAGGAACGATGTAACCACACAAAGAGCAGGTATCACGTGTTGTAGAGGAGTGGACTCCTGATATTTGCAATCAGTTGACGAGGAGGAGGACATTGTCTTGGTGAAATGAAGGGCTTGTCTGAGACCTTGAGGCAACACTGTCCATATGCACTGCAATGGTGAGTGAAGGCAGGAGGTCATCAGGTGAGGGGACACTGAAGAAGGCACATGAGTGTTGTCACCGTATTGACTATCCGTTGCGGTGACTGGACTATTTCGAGAGCAGAGATGTGCTGGTTCAGCATGTTGGGGTTTCAAATACTGTAGCCTCTTCACGGCTCCAGGGCCTTGCCAACAAATTTCTGAACTCAGTGGGGTTTACAGTCTTTTTCTTCATGTGAAAAACTGGGATTGGATTTCGATGGGCGAGCAGCCCAGTTTGGCCTTGTCCTTCACTATGCCGGCAGGGGACTCCATCTCCCGGCACAGAGCTGGCGGGAAATACAAGCCGTTCTACTAGGATCCACATCATGAGAGATGACGACAGCTGCTTTCTTGTTCCCACCCAAGGAGTCACTGTGTTAGACTGCTCTGGCCTCAGGGGTTTCTTGTTGGACGGTTCATCTCTTAACTGGCGCTTTTTTTCAGACGAGGCCATCAGTTGTTTTCTTTTTCTCCAGCTCGGTCTCAGGTCAGTATTTGTGCACATATTGAAAGAAAGAGCTGAGTGGCATTTTGTCAGTCTAGGCTGGTGAACTGTTGATTGCAGGGGGCACCTCCTTGGTGCTTGCAAAAGATGAAACCTTGGCGTTGGAAGACAGATGTGGTCTGTTGCCATTTCCTGAAGCGGTCGGGTCTTCTTGAGTGAATTATCCTGGACAATGGTCAAAGTTCTACTGCCTGTCTTCTGAGGCGAGTTCACTTAGTCTGTCAGTTGGTCTGGAGACATCTTGTCTCTGTGGTGATGGAGTGGCTTTTTGGTAATATGTCCAGAACCGCCTGTGATAGGTCTGCAGTGTGGTTGCTTTGAGGTTACTGTTTCTTCTTGGGTTAGGGGCAGTGTCGGACTGAGGGAACAGGGTACAACGGACAAACCTCCGGGGGGCCCCACTCCAGCCTCTGCCCCTGCTCCTACATCTAGTCACTGCCCTGCATGCCAATAGTGTGCACTGAGCGGTTGCACACTTTATTCTATAGCCGGAGACAGTTGGAGCAGGCTATTACCAAATGATGTGATACTGTCGCAGACCACACGGCAGCTCTTTCACAATCACTGCTGCTACTGGCCAGTTCTATTGACAAAAGTCGTGGTCTGTTGCATAGAGGTGCCTGTATGTGCAGATGACAGAGTGCCGTCCTCCTCATCACTTTCAGCGACCCAGTCAGAGCCGCAAGGGACTGTGGGCTGAGTCAAGGAGAGACCAACCAGGCATTGCAGTCAGTGCTACAGCTCCCTAGACAAGCAGTCAAACTGTTTTGCAAGTTGCCTGACTGGGTCCTCCCACTTTCTTCAATAATGTGGACAACTGAGGTGGTCTAAAGCTGATTGGCTGACATGCAGAAATCATAGATTTGTTTTCTTTGTGTGACCTCACCAGCACAGCTTAGGAAAGAGCTATGCTGTGCTTGTCGGCTGTCCTGCCAAAGTGCACAAGCAATATCAGACTGGAGTGAGGGACCTTTATGAATGATGACTGCAGCAATGTAAGTGTAAGTAAATATTACTATGCCTGAGGCAGCCTGCAGCAAAGATCTCCAGCAGTGAGGCAACTAGGGGAGGGGGCACCTCATACAATCTAAAGGTGAAACAAGGAGGGGGGTCCTCTTTGAAACAGGGGGGGAAGGGGGCATCATAATATTAGGTAAAACAGGGGGAAGGGGCCCTCAATAATATAAGGTAACAGTGGGGAAGGGCGCCTTCAATATTATTAGGTACAGTGGGGAAGGGGGCCTCCGAAAGTAGGTGACAGTGGGGAAAGAGGGCCCTCAGAAAAGTAGGTGAACAGAGGGGAAGGGTGGACTCTCAGAAAAGTAGGTGAACAGTGGAAGGGGGCCTCAGAAGTAGATGACTCAGTGGGGAAGAGGGCCTCAGGAAAGTAGGTGACACAGTGGGGAAGGGAAAGCATCGAAAGTCGGTGACCACAGTGGCGAAGAACTCGCCTCAGAAAGTAGGTGACACAGTGGGGAAGGGGGGCCCTCAGAAAAGTAGGTGACAGTGGGGGAGGGGGCCTGCAGAAAGTAGTGACACAGTGGAAGGGGGCCTTCATAATATTAAGGTAACAGTGGGAAAGGGGGCCCTCAGAAAAATTAGGTGAAAGGGCGGAAAGGGGCCCTCGAAAATTGGGGTAAACCACAGTGGGGAAAAGGGTACCCTCAAAAAAATTATGTGACAGTGTTTCAGGGGCCTCAAAAATTGGTGACACAGTGGGGAGGGGGCCTCAAAAATTGGGTGACACAGTGAAAAGGGGGCCCTCGAAATTGGGTGACACAGTGGGGAAGGAGCCCTCGGATTAGACCCCTTCGGGGCACCCCTTTTCATGTATGGCACATGTTAATGAAAATGTAATTTTTTTGAGGCCGGCATTTAACATGCAGGCGAATCCCGGGATCTTTCTTTTGCCATCTGCACTTTCTGATAGGGTCGAAAAGGGGTGCCAAACACAAGGTTTCAGCTGATGACCCTGTACCTGTATACGGGCTCCTTCAAACCCCACAGGAAGACTTTGATTTCGTTTGGCATCATTATATAGAAGGGGCGACCCAAATCGCATTTTTTAAGTCCCCTAAGGCAATAACAGTGAAAAGTAAAAAAAAAAATTTTTAAAATACTTAAAGTTCAAATCATCCCCTTGTTCCTTGAAAATAAAAGATGTTTAAAAAATTTAAAAGTCAGAAATATCAAAAATAAAACAATCAACTCGCCAGTAACCTGTAAGGCATTTCCCACTTGCATTTTTTGCACAATTTTTTGTTTCAATAGGTAAAAATATACAGGCATGTTCCAGGGCATTTTTTACACCGTTTTTCACCATTGACTTAAATTTGGTTTGAAAAAAGGCGCAAATAAGCAGGTTGATTTTCTTGCAGGTATTTGCTCCCAAAACGTCAAGCACAGCCGGGTTTGTTGCCCTCACACTCGGTCTTTTTCCCTCTAGAATGGCAAGCTGAATGAGGGCGTCCTACAGCCGTCTCCGGGAGAGCGGCCCGAAAACCCCCTTCAACTTGAATGGGGGCCCCACGACAATACAGTGTTTGACACGCTATCTATTAGATGCGCCAATTTCCTCCCCGCCCATAGCGGTGTCAAGTGGGGTTCATATTTGAGGAGTTGATGTAACTTTTTATTGTCCTGTGACAAACAAGCCCCCGGTTGAAAAGGAGAGGCGTTTAAAAAGAGCCCCATTATTAACCCAAGTCACATTGTAAAAAAACCCCAGACACCAAGAATAAAGTCCTTTAAGTGAAAGAATGCACAGACTCTTTTAATAATATCAAATTTAAACCATACTTAGGAGACAAAAAACTGACGGCACTTTCCAGACTAATGTGAACTAGGTGCAAGCCAAAGGGAGCTACCCTTTAGGGAAAAATCCAAAAAAAGGGTGCACTCAGCATACTAAAGCATGACAACATAGAATACATGAAATTTTGAATAGCAATATGGCCCTTTGGAATATAAGGAAAAATTTGAGACGCTTTGTAAAACATTGGCCAAACATTTTTAAAGCCCAACAACAAACGTCAAGGTGTCTCAATTCTGTTGAGTCCCAAAACCCAAAGTGAACATAAACCCCTATTAGGCTGATATCTGAATTTCTGGGTGAATATGCCCCCTGTCAGAATGCCTGCATTTATGGGTTTAAAATAGGGGAAACCCGGTGTAATTAAAATCCCACCTGGTGGGGGCGGAGTGGCTCGGTAAAGCTAACATTCAAAAGACAAAAACAATTTCTATGTTGGGCATGCTTTAGTATAGCTTGAGTGCAGCCTATTTTTTGGATGTTTTACATGAGGTAGCTCCCTGTGGCTTTTCACCTAGTTCACATTAGTCTGGAAGTTTCCAGTCAGGTTTTTTGTTCTTTTGAATGTAAACTTTTCTGACCGAGCACTCCGCCCCCACCAGGTGGTGGGTTTTAATTTCAACCCGGTCCCTACTTTTAACCATAAAATGCAGGCATTGCTGACAGAGGTGCATATTCACCAGAAATTCGGATATCAGCCCTAAGAGGTATGTTCACTAAATTTGGTTTGGGACTCAACAATTGAGACCATCCTTGACGAGGTTGTTGGGCTTTAAAGTTTGGCCAAAAGTTTTATACTAAAGCTTTTCAAATTTTTCCCTTAAAATTCCAAAGCCATTTTGCTATTCAAAATTTCATGTATTCTATGGTTTCATGCTTTAGTTGCTTGCAGTGCAGCCTTTTTTTGGTTTTTTTACAGAGGGTTGCTCCCTTTTGGGTTGCACCTAGTTCACATTAGTCTGGAAGTGCCCGTCAGGTTTTTTGTTCTTTTGAATGTTAGCTTGTGACGAGCACTCCGCCCCCACCAGGTGGTGATTTTAATTACCCCAAAGGTCCCACTATACCCTAAATCAGGATTGCGACAGAGGGCCTATCACCAGAAATCAGATATCAGCCTAAGGGGTAGTTCACATTGGTTAGGGACTCAACAGATGAGACACCTTGCGATGTTGTTGGGTTTTAAAAAATGTTTTGGGCCAAATTTTATCAAGGTCTCTTTTTTTCCCTTATATTCCAAGCCATAGGCTATTCAAAATTTAAAGATTCTATTTGTCATGCTTTAGTATGCTTGAGTCAGCTTTTTTGGATTTTTTTTCTGGGGGTAGTCCCGGGGGGATTGCCCCCTATTCACATTAGTCGGGGAAGTGCAGCAGGTTTTTTGTCTTTTAAATTTTTTTGCTTGCGGGACCGAGACTCGCCCACCGGGTGGTGATTTTAATTACACAAGGTCCCACTTTACCAAAATGCAGGCATTGCTGAAAGGTGCTTTTTCACCCAAAATTTCCCGATACCCCTAATAGAGGTATGTTCAATTAAGTTAGGAACTAAAACAGATTGTGACCACCTTGACGTTGGTTTGGGCTTTAAATGTTTGGCCAAATTTTTTATACTAAGCGTCTCAAATTTTTTCCCCTTATATTCCAACCAATTGCTATTAAAAATTTAAAAGTATTATGTTGTCATGCTTTTTATGCTTGAGTGCACCCTTTTTTTGGATGTTTTCCCATGGGGAGCTCCCTTTGGCTCACTAGTTCACTTTAGTTGGGAAGGCCAGTCAGGTTTTTTTTGTCTTTTGAATGTTAGCTTGTGACCGAGCACTCCGCCCACGGGTGGTGTTTTAATTAACCGGGGTCCACTTACCCATAAATGCGGGCTTTGCTGACAGAGGTGCATTTCCCAAAATTCAGATATCAGATAAAGGTATGTTCACATTGGGTTTTAGGGATCAACAGAATTTAAAGACCCCTTGACTTTTGGTTGTTGGCTTAAAATGTTGGCCAAATTTTTATACTAGCGTCTAAAATTTTTTCCTTATATTCAAAGCCATATTGCTATTCAAAATTTCATGTATTCATTGTTGTTGCTATGTATGCTTGAGTGAGCCTTTTTTTGATGTTTTCCCATGGGGGTTTAGTCCCTTTGTTGCACTATTTCCACATTATCTGGAATGCAGTCAGGTTTTTGCTTTGAATGTTAGCTTGCTGACCGGCACCCGCCCCCACCGGGTGGTGATTTAATTACACCAGGTCCCACTTTACCCTAAGAGGCATTTGTGACAGGGTGCTATTCACCAGAAATTCGATATCAGCTTTTATAGAGGTATGTTCACATAGGTTGGGGACTCAACAGAATTGAGACACCTTGACGATGGTTTTTGGGGTTTTTAAAATTTTTTGGAAAAATGTTTTTTACTAAGGTCTAAAATTTTTTCCCCTTATTTTCCCAAAAAGCCATATTCATCAAAATTTCATGTATTCTATTTTGTCATGCTTAGTATGTTTGAGGGCACCTTTTTTTGGATGTTTTACATGGGGGTTTAGTCCTTTGGCTTCCCACCTATTCACATTAGTCTGGAAGTGCCAGTCAGGTTTTTTTGTTTTTGAATGTTGCTTGCTGACCGAGCACCGCCCCCACCAGGGGGTGATTTAATTACACAAGGTCCCTACTCTTACCATAAATGCAGGCATTGCGACAGGGGTTTGATATTCCCCCGGGAAATTCAGAATCACCAATAGAGGTTTTTTCACATTGGGTTTAGGGACTCAACAGAATTGAACCACTGCATGGTTTTTGGGGCTTTTAAAGTTTGGCAAATTTTACTAAGCGTCTAAAATTTTTTTCTTATATTCCAAAGCATATTGCTATTCAAATTTCATGTATTCTATTTTTGCACCCCCAATTTATGCTTGAGTGCAGCTTTTTTTGGGAAATTAACCATACTTAGGACCTTGCTTATCCTCCAAACCCTTGGATATTTATATATATTATATATAATTTATATATTCTACTATTCTATTCAAATCTGTCAGGTGGATTTTCCCTGTACGGCGGGGGAATTAAACGGCTTTTCAAAGGATTAAGGTATGTTCTAACGGGAAGTAGTTTTTTTTCTTTTGGGGCACTCAACTTACAGAAAGCCAAAGAGACACAAATTTAGCCCAAAAAGCATGAAAAAACCCCAACAAAACTATGAAAACAATGTTTTTGCCGCAGCTTCTTTCCCGACAAAATCATAGTTTAAAAAAAAGCCACAGAAAAAACAGTGTGACTTACCCTAAAGCGAAAAAATGCTGCAAAGCAGTGACATGTGGCATTTGCAAAAGGTTTTGTTCAAATTTTTTGGGAAAAAAAAAAAAAAAGCTGTGTGCATGAATTTGAAATTCATAACTTTTCTGTATTTAAAAAAACAGCCCGAAATTTGCATTAAGAAAATTTAAAACAAAACCCAATAATAAAAAAGTGAACGTAGCGTAAAAAAAAAATTAAAGAATGCTAAATTTCCTTTTTCTGGTTACACAATTCAAAAAAAACTGTAAAACAACTCAAAAACATTTAGAGAATTTTTTTTTTCACAATTTCACGAATTTGGAAATTTGTTCCCCCTTTTTAAAGAACACTAGTTAAAAATAAAGGGTTGTCATTCACAATTACAATTTTGTCTGCAAAAACTGCACTTATATGTCTATATGGCTTTAAAATTTAAAAATGAGGGCTCTTGAAAAAAAGGAGTACAAAAAATGAGAGGTCAAAAGGGAAAAAATTACACTACATGAAGGGTTTAAGTACTTAATTCACTATTTCTTTATTAATGTACCAACACAGACAATGGAATCTTTTTGTGCGTAGATTATAAAAAGTGATTGTGATTCTTTATTCGGGGGCTTACGGGTTTGTCGTTTTCGCTACTTCTATCTTTTCCTTGTCAAAGTGACGAACAAGACAATCTAACGGGTAAATTTCCCAGTTTGAGATCCACCCTTTCAGAAGTGTGAGTAGTGCCCCTGTTTCCATATTATTAATGTTCATCATTTTTAAAAGAGGGGAAATTCATCAGGGTCGAAACTGCCCACCGGGGGACCGGAGGATTCCCCGGGTTTGGCCCAGGCACTGACACTGTGGATCGGGCCAGCAGTGCCTGGGGCCCCCACTCCCAAAGGGACCCCCAGCAGTGGCGTGTCGTAATACTGCACACCAGGTGCAAAGGGGGCCCCCCTGACCCGGGGGGCCCCCCCGGTTTGCCAGCGGGCACCCAGCTGGAGACAGGACCTGTCCCCATGCTATAGAAAATGAATATCCGTTTCTGCATGCCCCATGGGGTGGAGAGGAGTGATTCATTTCATTTTAATAGCGGGCAGTGTTAACCGCAGGCTGGGGCTAACATGCCATTAAGCTTTTGGCTTTTTTTTCAGGGGGTAACACGGGGGCAAATCGACAGGCAACCAGTGCAGGGATCTGAGCTGTCCTTTCGCCTGCCGGCACTTCTGTCTGACACAGCGCAGCTGGATGACCTCATCATTCAAGCAAATTTTCAGAGGGGAAAAGCTTGCCGGGTTGTGGGGCTGGCGAGGAACATGCAGGAGGTTTTGTGTGTTTTTTTTTATGTTTCAGCATAGTGGAGTGATGTGTCATAATTGCAGTGTGTGGTTTGAAATTGGCATCTGTACATTCATTTATGCTGGCCTACACCTCTGTGTATTCCCGGTTCCTTTCCGAGTTTCAGATCCTCTGTTTCTGTCCTGTACACACTCGGTGGTGACCTGTATAATGTATATAGGGGGGTTTAATTTGCAAAATGGGGTGCACTTCACTTTTTACACAGAAAATTGTTCCCCAGATGCTAGCACTGATACAGTAAGACCAAAAGTTGGGACACACATTCTCATTCAAAGATTTTTTCTGTATTTTATGACTATGAAAATTGTAGAATCACATGAAGGCTTCAAATCTTATGATTAACACATGTGGAATTTTTACTTACACTTACAAACAGTGTGAAACAACTGAAAATATGTTTATATTCAGGTTCTTTACCTTTTGCTTTGATTATGCTTTTGCACGCAAAAAAAAAAGGGGAACGGATGGAACTCTACATGCCTGGTTCCCCCCCGTGAAAACATGGAGGAGGGGGGTGTATGTGTGGGGGTGCTTTGCTGGTGACACTGTTGGGGATTTATTCAAATTGAAGCGGGAGCGGTCCCCCTCACCCCAACCATCTCAATTGGGTTCAGGTTTTTGGGGACTGTGGAGGACAGGTCATCCCGGCGTAGCACCCCAACACTCTCCCTTTTTGGTCAAATAGCCCTTACACAGCCGGAGGGGTGTTTGGGGTCATTGTAGGTTGAAAAATAAATGATGGTCCAATTAAACGCAAACGGATGGAATAGCATGCTGCGCAAGATGCTGTGGTTTGCCAATGCTGGTTCAGTATGCTTCAGTTTGAATAAATCCCCAACAGTGTCACCAGCAAAGCACCCCACTCCATCACAACTCACTCCTCCATGCTTCACGGGGGGAAAACCCGGCATGTAGAGTCCAACCGTTCAACCCTTTTTTGCGTGCAAAACAGTAATCAAAGCAAAGGGGCTACTTTGAAGAACCCGAATATAAGACATATTTTCGTTGTTTCACACTTTTTGTAAAGTGATTATAATTCCACATGTGATTTAAATTTATAGTTTTGATGCCCTTTTGTGTGGGTTCTACCCAAATTTTTTTAGTCATAAAATACAGACCAAAATCTTTGAATGAGAAGGTGTGTCCAAACTTTTGGTCTGTACTGTATAGAGGATTAGTACCCCCAGCGCTGTAAAAGAGCATCAGTTCCTGCAAATGTGCACAGTGGTTTTATATAGAAGGGATCTGGTGGACGTTGTATACGGAGGGGATCGGTATGCACAGCACTGCATACGGAGGGGATCAAAAGTGCACCAGTGCTGTAACGGGGGGATAGGGTGCACAGCGCTGTAGCGGAAGGGATCAGTGTGCATAGTGTGTGTATAGAGGGAATTGTGTGCACAGCGCATTATATAGTGGGAATCTGTGCACAGCACTGTTTTGAGGGGGATTGTGTCCACAGTGCTATAATATAAAATAGGATTGTGTGCACAGTGCTGTAATAGAGCAATGATGTGGGTAGAGGGGGAGAACAATAATGGAGGTGCAGGGGGTCTGCATTATACCTATGAGGGCTGCATTTTTATTTTATGAAGGGGTTTACATTATATTCTGGGGGGGGGGCTGCATAATATTCTGTGTGGAGCTGCATTATTCTCAAAGGGGGCTAAATACTATAAGAGGGGGGCTGTTTAAATGCCCTATGAGGGGTACAGTTATTCTATGGGGAGGCTACCTTAGAGGGGGTTGAATAAATTATACTCTGAGGTGGCTACATTATATTTTGTGGGGGGGCCCTGAAATTATACTTTATGAGGGGGCTGCATTATACCATTTGAGGGTGCTGCTTTATTTTTCTATGGGGGCTGCATTATACCTTATAAGGCGGTTGCATTATATTTTGTGTGGGTACTGCATTATACCTAAGTGGGCTGCATTATATTCTATGAGGGGCTTGCTTTATATTCTATGAGGGGGCTACATTATATTTATGAGGGGGCTAAAATTATATTCTATGGGGGGGATTCCCCAACCCCAACTACAAAATTTAAAGATGTGTACTACCCTTATATTGTATCCTAATATTAGAGCATTTACCACAAAATTGGTGGTCTTGTATTTTATTTATATGTAGCTACATAGTGGGCCCAAAAATTAAATTTTCTTGTGGGGCCAAGGTGCTCCAGTGCGCTGGTTGGGGGGTGAACAAGTGTCATGGTCATCTTCTGAAACATTGGTCACTTTCAGTTCTGCAGTAGGTCCACTCCAAATAGGTTGAGTGTGCAGTCTTGACACAAAAACTGGGATATTGATGGAGTTTCTGTTGAGCCCACATGCTCAGGGCTTCAAAATCGGGAAAAATATCTGACTTGGGACATCAATTCCCATACGGAGCAGAAGATCTGATGATTAGGTGGGGTTTGGGGGAGTTCCACAAGAAAAGATCTGCCCTCCCGCCATCCACTCTCAGGATTTTGGTCCCACTGGGGGGGTTCCCTGTGGCCCTTGGGCGTGCCCTGTCCTTTGGACGGGGTTCTTCACTGCTTTCTGTGTTTTCCCCTGGCTTAATCCCCCTGGCATGTGGTGGGTCGTCGGGGTTCCCCTGCAGCGGTTCCGGTAATGGCCAGGTTCCCACAGTTGAAAACTTGAGGGTTTTTCTTGTCCTTGTAGCGGGGTTGCTCAACTTGGTCTGTGGCCCCATGAGGGGAGCTGTTTTTCCGCTCCTGGCTGGGATTCTACCCCTTTTGCAAACTGTGCCCAGGGTTCCATTGTATTGACCTGTATCAGGCCTGCTATTTTCCCCGTGGTTTCTGTTTGGGTTTTCTCTCAGTCCATGCACCAAAGGCCTGTGCCAACATCCATTGTGTTTTGATCTTGGGTAATGAGGCCTAAAATTCTTGCAACATTTGGCATCACTCTGGTCATAAAATTTTCTTACAGACTCTGTCGGTCTTGGCCCCGTGACATTAGGCTGATAGCTTGTCCTGTCATCTGCTTTTGGCCCATTCTATGAGCTCCCTCAATTAGCTTTGGTCCTGTCTCCCAGGGATACGGCATCTAATTCTGCTGGGAAACTTGAAGAGGTTCTCTCATAATTGGCCAAATGCATCAAACCTTTCTTTTATTTCCATTCGGCCCCAAGATCAATCCAGGTGCCCGCTTTGTTCCTGGATTGCTGCATTTTTTGGCAAATGGGATGGGGGTATCCCTGGGTCTGGCTGCATATGATCACCTGGGTTGGGATGAAGGGCACATGGTTTGGTTTCCTCTCCCCTTCCCTTTCCCTTTGGCTTGTGGGTTTTCTTTCCCCAGTATTTTGGGGAGCATGTGTGACGTTGCATCTCATCTTCATCAGTGAGAAGTGACTGGTGTGTTGGTGCATCACTGGGTGAAATTTGCCTTTAAAAAAATTGTCTTGCTGCAAAGGGGGTTTCCCTCTTCCTTGCTGGGGCTGCGTGGATCAGTGTCATAGTTCCATGCTGAACCCCGTTCGCAATGAGGTTCTCATTTGTGTCTGTAGCTTACACCCCCCCCTGAAAACCCCCGGCTCTGGGCTGGGTTTTGTCTTGGGCTACCTGCAGCGTTATGTGTAGGGGGATCTGCACTTTCTTCTCCTGATATAATACTGACAATGTTTTAAAGGGGTTTGGGGTAGACAGGGTGCCCTGTGCTCGAGGCACTGAATACAGGGACACCAAATTGCTTTTTATTGGGGTTTGGGCCAGTTGATAACGAAAGTAGAAAAAAGAGGAAGGAGGGAGGTGTGAGTGAGGGGGCGGTGGGATGTGCCTTTAGAGGAGGGGGGAAAGAGGAGAGGGGGGGCCGGCACGAGGTGGGTTTGGTGTGGGAGGAAAGAGGGAAAAAGGGAGGGAGAAATGGAGGGGAGAGAGATGGAGGAGAGGGAGGAGAAAATGAAGGAGGAGAGGGTGAAAGAAGTGGTAGGAAGAATGGATGTGTTAAGATGTGAGGAGGGAAAGAAGGGAAAGATGGGAAAAAAGGATAGAAAAGGTGGTAGCGAGGAAAGAGGAAAAAAGGGTTGAAGAAGGAGAAAGGGACTGAGCGAAGAAAGAGGAGAGGGTGTCCCCCTGTGATTCTTGAGGGGGGGACCCGTTTGAAAAAAAAAATGCCTTCCCCCCTGTTGAGAGAGGCGGGAGAGCGTTTTTCCCTGTAAAAGGGCTCCTTATTCAATGAGAGCGGGATTACTGCCCCGGTTCCACATGATGGAATGTGATGTGGTGTGACTCTAAATTTTTGCTCTTGTGACATGTGTCCGTGATCATTTTCTCACAGTGATTTCATGCTTTTTTAAACACCTTCAATTTTTTCCCAATAAAAATCATTTCCCCGGGCCCTTCAAATTAACTTGCTGTACCCTTCTATCCACGATGCCCCACGCTCTTTTATAGGGGACGGTAATCTATAAAAAACTTTCCTGTGCTTTAAAACAAAAAAAAACAAAATTCATTGTGCAGGTAAAGCCTGCCTGCCCTTTTGCTTCTCACTCCTTAAACCTTTATTCAATCCCCTAGCCCTTCGGTTCTTACTTTACTGTGTCTATTCCAAAAAACCTATTCAACAAAGGTGAGTAAAAATCTAAAAAACTGCTGCATTCTGGTTCTGTGTGCAAGGATACTGAAATTCTTGTCTTCGCTAAATGCCGATGGGAAGGGTGAGTGAAGCCGTCCCGCAATTTTGGGTGTATTGTCTCACCGCAATTTCTTTATCTGGGGTTTCTGACTTGGTCTAAAGACGCTAGTAGTCTTATGGTTGGAGAATAAAACCTAAAATAGTTGTTTAGAAAACCTCCCCCAAAATTATTTAAAAATGTACTTAAAAAAAAAATTTTTTAAAAACAAAAGTTAGATTTAAAAGAAAAATCTAGGAAAACGATTAACCAAAAATTTAAAAACTCAAAAAGAAAAAAGCAAAAACTGATCAATAAAGCGGAGGGGAAAAAAAACGTTTAATCAAAAAACCTCTGAAAAAAAACCTTGTCTAAAACAGCTAATTAAAAACAGAAAAGAGGGGAAAAACTAAATGAAAAATGAAAAAAAACAAAAAGAAAAATATTTTTTTAAAATTTTGTCTGGTAGGTAGGCTTTTCCAAACGCCTCTAATGTCATCTCGTGCTGTGCTGCTGGCACTTCCCCCCCCCCTTACATCTCTGCCTGCGTGTCTACAGAAAACTAAAATTTATGTATCAAAAAAAAAGGTTACCCCTTTTAAAAAAAAATTTTAATACAGTTCGTCTGAATCCCTGAGATTTTCACGCTACAGCCTGTAGCAAAAAAACTAGCTAAAAAAAAAAAAAAAGGGAAAACCCAGATGTAAAAAATTTGATTAGCAGAGGAGGGGGGTCAAAGAGGTTTTCTCGCTGCTGCAGCACCCAGTAAAAATGAGGTAGTGACAGAGGCATTTGTCTGAATGAGATTTAAAGCGACAGTACCTGTTACAGACAGGAAGACTTTACAATGGACAGACAACAGGGAGAATACGAATCCCTCTTTTAGATGATCTGTGACCATACAAGCTCCCTTGGTAACTGATAACACCCCAATGCACTGAGCACGGCATGCTCCAGGTCTATTCCCTCTGTCAACCGGGTTCGCCGGGCCGGTGCGCAGGTCACAGTAACTGTAATAGCTTTAACCCAAAATTTCTCAAAAATCCACATCTGATTTGACTGGGATGACCCCCCTTGGGTTTTGGACGATTACTGTAAAAAATTATCCAATCAAGCTCCTGCCCTCACACCTGGATTGATCTGGGATGCCCTCCTCCTTTGTGTGAAGGATTACTGCAGAAACTTAAAACCCATTCAAAGCCCTCGCCCCTCACAACTGTATTTTACTGGATGGGCCACCCTCCCTGTATGAAGGGTTAAGCGGGGAATTATGCACATTTTGGTTTTTTGGGTATACAGCTCCCAGAAATCAGCAAGCAAAAAAACAGTCACGTTCCAACTTTTCTCCGGTTCACATAAAACATATACACAGCACAGCAGCAAACAATTATATTCAGGTTTTGGATAAGGGGGTGACTTTTTCACTACCTGGGAAATTGGGGGAGGGGGTGACCAACCTGACCGGCAAGAGGGGTAAGACCTGGTTGGACACAAGGACTTCAGGTAAGATGACAAGATTTTCTTACCTTACATAGGAGCTGCGCAGTCCCCATCCCCTAGCCATAAGGGCCCTGGCCAACCTCGTCCTCCGGTTCCAGGTCCCATGCTTTTTTCGTTCACTGCCCCCCTGTTGGGGGCACCGCGTTTTTGGAAATTTAATAAGAATAAATCTATCCTCAGTGTTTGCTGCTTCTGTTTCCAATTTTATCCTAAATGTCTTTTTGAAACCCTCCCGAACGAAAAAAGGGGGGATGTCCACAACGGAAAAATGTCAGGGATAACCCGTTCGTCAAGCCCCAGTTTTTATTATTCCCAAGGGTTTTTTTCCGGGTTTTCAAAAAGGGGTGGTTAGTCATTTAGCTACAAATTTAAAGCTGCCAGATTATTGCTGTTCTAGTGTAAGTATGATAATTATGATAAAGCGCTGAAGTTGGGAGATTTTTTTTATTTGTTCTTTGCCCCAGCTATCCCCCGCGGAAAATAAAACAATAGATATCTATTAACTTTCTGTTCTTGTTTCTTATGAAGACCAGGGTGTCTTTTAAAAGA
Organism: Oophaga sylvatica; assembly: GCA_033576555.1. NCBI lineage: Eukaryota > Metazoa > Chordata > Amphibia > Anura > Dendrobatidae > Oophaga > Oophaga sylvatica. The sequence goes on from JARQOD010001680.1 coordinate 82,882, forward strand.
TGATTATATCTAGCATCAGCTTTTGCATAGATGTGTGAGCACAGGATTTTAGCAAGTGAGATCTAACAACGTAAATGCATATATATGAAAATTTCATTGAATCAAAGGGAAACATATTATATTTTTTATGACCCGACAATAATAGAAAAAATTTTTAAGGAATTTTCTTAATAATTGGCGAAACAAAAACCTCTGTTTAAAGATTTCAAACCTAGGCCTAGGCCCTTTCCCGCACGCTTGAAAATTTCCCCGGGTCCATCTCAAAACCCTTTGCTGGAGATAATGTAGCCCAAAAAAACTATTCTCTTCACGTGTATAGATATATATATATGAGATGTCTGTATTCTATATCAAATAGGGCAAAATACTATATAACAGCGCATATTATATTTATAAATGGATTTACATGACAAGTATGTAAATGGGTCAAACGGAATCCGTTTACGCTGTCTCCGGCTAGAGGGTGGACCGGGGTCTAACTGGACCCCGAACTGGGGTCCTAACGATTCCCTCACCTGGAAAGGTACTGTTAAAGGTACAAAGGTTTCCAGGCCACCAGCGTAAACCCTGTTCCCTATCAATCCCTGCCAAATGTATTCTAGTCCCAGAAGGACCCTGAATACCACCCCAAAAGGGAATGAAAAAAGGGAAAGGATAATGAAAAGAAAGAAATACAAAGAAAGAGAAGGAATAAAGTAAATAAAGTCTTACATACAACACCACACACAGTAGAAAACCTAAGGTCTAAGATTTAACTATAAGCTAAAGAGTAAAACACCTAATGAATCTTACTTAAATTCTCAAAACCCGATCCAGTCTGCTGAACTACATGAATGCTTCACCAGGTCTAACCCCAGAGGGCGAAATTAAAGGAAAATAATTAGAACATAAACAAAGGCCGGGCGAGGCTGCCCCTAGCCTTACAAAAGAGCTAGGAAAAATTAACTCCCACATCCCCAAAAAAAACAAAGAAACAAAGCTCAGCTGTGAGAAGTCAGAATGTGCAATCGCGACGATCTTGTGGCGATGAACCATGACAGTACCCCCCTTTACGGGGGGCCCCCGGGGCCCCTCATGACCAGGTTGTCGGGTAGTTGGGTGTGAAAGGTCCGTCCACGTTATCATTGACCACCACTGAAGGAGGTAGAGGTGACGGTATGATGGTGCCACATACTTTTTAAGTAAGATTGTGAAACACATTATAATTTTAACGTAGGAGGGGGGTCCAACGAAATGCCACAGGATTAATTATGAGCGATCTGAAGGGCCGATGAATCGGGACCCCAACCTCCAGGAGGAAACTTTAATTTAATATTCCTGGTAGACAACCACACCAGATCATTCACCTTCAGATCTCGCCCAGAAACTCTCCCCAATCAGCCATCCGTTTGTAACGGTTCCCGAAAACCCATCAGTCTTAATGATTGGAACAATCAGTCTCCCTGGAAGTCCCCCAGGGGCGTCCCCCTGAGCCCCCAAAACCTCCCCCTCAAGCTCAGAGCATACAGCTGACACTACAACCCCTCCTGAGGAATGGGAAAACGGATATCCACCCTCCCGGTCCCTGGGAAAGTACGAGATAAGGCATCAGGAAGAACTTTATTGAGCGTCATTGCGCGATGAGGAGGTAATCTTTACCCCCTCCTCTGAGAACATCTCCCAAAAGTCCCCAGAAAAGGAGGCAAAGTCCTAGGTAAAACCGCACGAGACCGTGCTCAGCTTTATTCTTGCAAAATTCACCCACTGGCAAATCTTTCTGGATTGCCAATCAATCACTGGGTTATGTTTACCAACCAAGGAAGTCCCAACCCCAATTAGGGTAGGTAGACCCTCCAACACATAACAAGCAAATTGCTCTTTATGTATTGCCCCTACTCGAAGATCTATGTTATGAACGCTTGAACCAAGACCTTGACAAGAGGTCTGAATCAATAGAGAGTATAGGGACTGGTTTGGCCATACACTCAGTTGCATACCTGCACCGGGCAAACGAGGGCCCCCAAAATTTGCCCCGGACCCCTATCAAGAAAAACAGAAATCCTCTCAGTTTAGTCCAATCACCACCCCCGCAGGCACGATAAATAGAGGGATTTGGGGACGAAATACAGACTCCCAGGTTAACTCCTTGGGTCAAAGAGGTCCGGGATGGCAACCCCCAACAAAATGTCCCCCTCTCCCGCAAAGAAAACCCTTCTAGTCTTGCGGCGCACCGCCGATTCCCTCCTACAAAATGATGTCCCTCCCCAAATGCATGGGTTCCTCAGAACAGACCAGGGGAACCTCTATAAGGGACTTTAGTTGTAGGGATCATCATGGGGGCGGATTCCTCGCGTCTTCCCGAAGTCGTCTATTTAATGCGAATAGCGAGGGCCATAGCAGCCTCCGTGATGGAGGAGAATCATACTGGCCACACATCTTTTAATTTGTCAGACAACCCTTGACAAAACTGGCTCCTAAGGCTGGGTCTTCCACTGAGTATCTGTTGCCCATCTACGGAACTCAGAAGAATATTCCTCGGGCGATTTCCTTGCCGTATTTTAGTAATTTGTTTCAGCAAGGGAAACTCCCATCCGGTAAACTTATACCAGACCCAGGGCCCGTAAAAAAATCGTCCACTGACGGAGATCTGGGGAGCCTGGAGGAATAGGAACGCCCCAAAATTGAGGGTCCCCCTTTTAAGAAACGAGATACAATTCCCCTCTCTGGTCTTCACTCCCAATGACCGAGGCGCAGCCGAAAGTACAATTTACATGCCTCCCAAAGTAAAAAATTTTGTCCCCGCCCACCAGTGAACCTGTCCGGGAGAGCAAAACCCTTAGGTTCAGATCTGGCTTGCTCTGGGAGGACAAAACCTTGGACTTAATGTCTGCAAATTCCATGGACAACCCCTGCAACTGCCGGGCCAGCTGGTACTGGATCCTGACAGCTGGGGGAAATCTTTAGTTTGGGCCGTGAAATGTCACGCTGTTAGCGATATTTATGAGATGTCTGTAATCTATATCAAAAAGGGCAACAAAATATATAACATGCGCTAGTATATTATAACTGATTTACCTGACAGAATGCCCATGGGTCAAAAGGAATCCGTTATACGCTTCTCCGGCTAGAGGGTGACCGGGGTCTAAGTGCCCCTGAACTGGGGTCCAACTAATCCCTCAACCTGGAGGTACTGTTAAAGGAAGAGGTCCAGGCCACCACGAAAACCCTGTTCCTATCAATCCCTGCCAACTGTATTTAGTCCTAAAAAAGGACTGAAACCACCAAAGGGAAGAACAGGTAAGGATAATAACAAAAGACATACAAGAAAGAGAAGGAATAAAGTAATAAAGTTTACATAAAACACTCACACCCCGTAGGAACACCTAAGGTCTCAGAGATTTAACTATAAGCTAAAGAGAAAAAAACACCTAATGAACTTTAGCTTAAATACCTCAAACAAATCCAGTCTGCTGAATAATGAATGCTTTCACACCAGCGTCTAACACCAGACTGGCAGAAATATAAGGAAAAAAATTTGAACATAAACAAAAGCAGCCGGGCGAGGCTGCACCTAGCCTTAGCAAAGAGCTAGGAAAAATTAATCCACATCACCAAAAAAAAAAGAACAGAAGCTCAGCGTGAGAAGTCAGAATGTGCAATCGCGCGATTTGTGGCGATGACCCATGACATTCTCTGTACAGCGAACTCACATTTCTCCAGCTTAGAAAAAAAACGAATTGTCCCATTAACAACTGTAATACTCACGCACACTCCGCCAATGAGACTCCAGATTCGGTGAATAAATCAAAGTCATCCAAATACACCCCCACACTTTGGGCGAACCCAAAGGTCTAAGGATGTCATTAATAAGATTCTGAAAAAGGGCAGGAGCGTTGGTAAGAAAAAAAGGCATAACCAGATTCTCAAAATGCCCCACAGGATTGTTAAACGCAGTCTTCCATTCGCCCCCTCCTTCTGCGCAACAAATTGTATTGCCCCCGAAGATCAATTTGGAAAACCACTTGGCCCCCACAACTGGTTAAACAAATCAGGAATAAATTGGCAGTGGGTAAGGATTGCGTACAGAAATTTTTTATTAATCTCACGAAAGTCCCAAAAAAGGAGTAAACCCCCCATCCTTTTTTTAAAAAAAAAAAAATCCAACAGCCACAGGAGACTTAGAAGGTCTAATGTGACCGGCGGCCAAGCTTGTCTGTATTTTACCTCCAAAGCCTTTCTCTCAGGAATAGTCAAATTAAATAAACGACTTTTAGGAAGAGTCGCTCCAGGACAAATTCAATAGTACAATCATAGTCTCTAGGGGGGGCAAAATCTGTGATTCCTTTCAGAAAAAAATTTTCCAAAAAATTTCCTGAATGGGTACAAGGTAATTTCCCCTTATCCACAGCAGCAATACGCCGTTAAAAACATTTGTCATAACATTTGGGGGCCTCCAGGACTTAATTTCATTGGTAGACCAGTCCAGTACGGGAAATTGTGTAATTTTAACCGGGTACCCCCAAAATCACTGGAGAAGGAAAAATTATTCAAAACTACCAAATCCAAATTTCTTGGTAAAAACACCATAAATAGGAGAGGAAATTCAAGATCTTGTGGTAACATTCTTAAGGGAGAACCATCAACAGAAACCACAGCAATAGGGATGACAAAGGTTTAGGTTTTAATAAGTTTTTCCCCATCAATCACATTCAGAGTGGAACCACAATCGACAAATACCGAAAAATCCATTAATTCTTCCGGAGCAGCAGTAGTTGTGGCAGAAAGAAAAACGCCCTTTTGTATTTGAACAGGCTAAAACGGGCAAACTGACCTTTTTTTTTTTATTTGTTCATACGAAGAACACAAGTTCTTAATGAAATGGTCAGATTTGCCGCAATAAAAGCACAAACCTTCAGAAAACCGGCCCGGGCTTTTTCTGAGAGCGAGATGCCATCCCTCCGATCTCCATTGGCTCTCCAATGTAGAACAGAAACTCTCAAGACTTGGAGCTGACATGGCAGAGGATTTACTCTCATTAACCCTTGCCCCGCAGTCTCCATCCACCCATATGGCTAATTGCATAGCCTCTTTCAAGTTACCAGGTATGGGACAAGCAATCAGCAAATCTTTAACCTTTCACTTAGCCCTGCAAGAAATAAACTTTTCAAAACTGAATCTTTCCATCCCCCCTGAGTAGAAACCCCCGACGGAAGTGAGTACAGTATTTTCCACATTACCTGATCCTGTCTCAAACGTCTCAATTCTGTTCAGTGATGAAACACGATCAGGATCGTCATATAATAACCCAAAGCAGAAAAAAACATCCACTGATCTAAAGCATGGGTCGCTAGGTTGCAGAGAAAAGGCCAGTCCTGAGGTTCTTTGCGCAAAAGTGACATTATGAACCCATGCGCTGAGATTCATCAAACCCGAGGATCTGGGTCTCAAACGGAAATACAACAAGCAAGATTTTTAAAAGAAAAAAAATCTTGTTGTTCACCAAAAATAAATAGCAAAGTACCTTTGGCTCCACGAAATGTCCCAGAACAACACTTTCATGTTGCTGGATTCAGCCACCTCCAGAGAGAGTCCCTGCAGGCGTTTAGCCAATCCTGAACCGACCCAAAGATGAAAACTGAAAATCTTTCCTTAGAGATATTTTTGGTGGACTTACTGTTATGAAACGCTACAACACTAAGGAAAGAAGGGAGGTCTGTCCCTACAATAGAACTAAGCTGGAACCCTGCGATGTAACGGGGAACCTGATCCCGCGATCAGACCCCTAAAGCCTACTAGCTGAACGAAGACCTATAGATGTGAGGGAGGGATCCCTACAAGGACTAGGGGCTGGGAGAAAAGATCCTCCGGGAAACCCCCGGCCAGGCTTATCCGGAACCTCTTGTGAAACGCTCTGACAAGTCGGATGCAGAAACATGTTCTAACACGGAGTTTCTCTCCCCGGGAGCCGTCAGCTCCACCGAGGTAATCTTCTGCACCTCTGTGCTTCTCTCCTGCATCTGTCCCTGTTTGGGACAGGAAAACATGAAGGGTGGAGGTAGGGAGGGGCTATTTAAAACCCTTTTTTGTGTTCCTTTCCCCATCAAGGATTTGAAGGACAACCTCCTGGCGGTGTTTTCAGGAGGGACGCCCTGGAAATAAAAATTTTATTGATGTACAAGGCAGATAATAGAGAAAAAAAATAGTACACAGGTAAAATCAATAAAAAAAAAAGAGGCAGAAGTATCCAGAAGGGTTTAATGTATACAGGGCATCCCTACAGCAAACATAGGGGAAAAAAAAGGGAAAAAAAATTACATCAAAAAAAATCAATCGATTATTATTTTGAAAAAAAAAGTGAAATGTGCATGTATTGCAACACCCCAAAATTGTGTCAATCAAGGATAAGTGCAAAAAAGATCAATAATTATGAGGGTAATAACGGTGCAAATTCCACCAGGTGGGGGGATTTCCCAAGGTGACGGGGCATACTTCTGTGAAAAAATTTTTAGATATAGGCGGGGTCACCCCTGGGGGGCAAATCGGACGATGCAATGCGATGAAATATCGCTTTGGCAGGGGGCCAATGTTAATCTAGGAGGAGCCCCAGTATAGTTTTTTTTTGGTCCGTTTTAAACTTTGCGGTAAAAAGAAGCATGCTGCGATTGTCCCCCATTGTGGGTCGATTTTCGCCAATGCAAGTTTTATGGGTGCGATAAAAAAATGGATTAAAAACGGACCGCACGTGTACTCGCGATTTAAATCTCACCTGTGCCCTTTAAAAAAACCGGCAATTCCCCCCCGCTTTCGGGTAAAATCACATGACAGTTTTAAAAAAGAATAGAATAAAATACATATACCCCCTTAGAAAAACATATATATAATTATAAAATTGTAAAAATTATATATATATACATATATTTATAGTTAATACACTTCTACATACTTTTAATAGCCGCAAATTTTCAATTGCTAAATTTTGGGAAATTACAGCCCCGACATGAAATGCACGGGGTTTCCCATACAGTTAACCATGTATTTCATGTATTTTGATATATGGTTTTCCAAACAATTAAATGGAGTGTATGTGTGTAAAATTTTTATACATGTGGGGGTTTAAAATTTAAAAGGGTTTGTAAATTCATTGAAAAAAAATTGCGTGGGCTCCTGCTGTTTTTTAAAAAACCAGAAAGACAAAGCCAGCGGAGTGGGGGAAGTAATAGCAAAAAAGGGGGGTGCTTTATTTAGTTCCCCCCTGGCTACAAACATCTGCCCCCACCCCCCCCAGTAAAGGCAAATAAAAAAATTTTTGATTGCCTTTTTGGCACTTTCCCCGGGTCTTTTTCCATTGCCTGTAGGGGGTGGCGAATGGGTTAATAATGGGGTTTAAAGCCCCCTTTTTGCAATTGAAAGGTGACTTTAAGCCGGTTTTAATTGAGAGTTGTCAATTTGACAATCTAAAATTTTTAAATCCTTTGTATGAAAAAGGGGGAAAAAAAAAAAAACATTAATTATTTTTAAAAATTTTTTTAAAAAAAAAAAAAAACAAATAGTTTTGGACCCTATTTTATTGTCAGCTGTAATCCCCCGAATGAATCAGTTCCCCTCCGGCGACAGGAGAGGAAATGATTAGTGTGTGAAGTTAATTGATTGCTTCCCACTTTCACTTCAGGTCAGGTAAGGGTGAAAAGACCTTTAAGTGAAAGTGGGAAGCAATCAATTTAAACTTCACCACTAATCACTTCCTCCCTGTCGCCGGGAGAAGAGTCATTTTATTCAGGAGTTACCAAAATCAGCAGGCCCGTAGCTTTAACCTGTTAACCCCTTTTTGATGGATTACAAAATGGGGGCCTGGGCCCCGTGGGATTGGAAAGGTAAGAATCATTTTGCTTTTTTAATTTTTTTTTTTTTTTACAAAGGGAAAAGGTTTTAAACAGGAAAATAAACGAAGGTCAAAAACTGTTTGCTTATTTTAAAAAATGATTTTTTATTAAAGGGGGTTTTTGGGGGGTTTATTTTTCTTTCATACAATAGGGATTAATAATTGGGAAAATTGTTAATTGAAGCTCTTTAAATTTTTAATGGCTTAAAGTCACCTTTCAATAGCAAGGTGACTTTAACCCCCTTTTTAAACCCTTCGCACCCCCCACAGGCAATGGGAATGATGGGCAAATTTTCCAGAAAGAGTAAAATTAAATTTTTTAATTTCCCCTTTTTTGGGGTGTCTGGGGAGATGTTAGTAGGCAGGGGGGGACAAATAAAGCCCCTCCCCGGGTATTTTTATTGCCCCACCCCCTTGCTTTGTCTGTTGGTGGGGGAAAATACAGTGGGGACCACGAAATTTTTTTTTTAAAAAATTACCCCTTTTAAATTTTCCCCCCACATGTCTGCAGTTTTTTTAACATACATCATGTAATTGTAAGTTAAAACCTATATCAAATACATGAAAAGAAAAAGGTTAATGTATGTAAACCCCTGTGTCATTTCATGTTGGGTTGTTAAATTTCACAAAAACCCCGGGAATTGAATTAGCGGCTATTACAGTATTAGAAGTAAAGACCTATAAAATTATGTATAAAATATATGTCACAATGACATGTAATTTTTATATATTTTATATATAAAATTTAATATTATATATTATTTATATATATATATGTGGTTCTATTTTTTATATATTTTCCCTTTTTTTGGGATTTAAATATATTCATTTGGATCCCCTTTTATGTCGGTTTTGCAAGCTGCGAGAAAAAACTCGCAAGTCGGAAAGTAAATCCCCGGAAAAATTTTCAACTAGGGCAGATGCAACTAAATTTCATCTTTCCGGAAAATCGGATGCCGACGGGGGGACGGGGTTTATGACATTTTTGCGTAATCGAACGAAATAAACGGTTTTTGTTTTTTTTCGGTGTGTGTGACTCCGCCAAAATTGGGGTTTTTTTTTTTTAAATATTTGAGTCTGGTCCCTACGTTTACTAATGTCTTTTTAAAATTGGGGGGGTTTTCTTTTTGGTTTTTCCCTTAAAATTGTTATACCTTGGGATTTGCAAAAATTATTGCCCCTTTAATTTTTTGTCTTTTATGCACTTTTCCCTTTATTGACACAAAATTTTTTGCTTTCCCAAAACATGGCCCTTTACTTCTTTTTTTATAATAAATTGGGTTGATTTTATGTTTTGTTTTTTTTTCCCTTTTACTATGTTGCTGTTTGGTTAATCCTGTATTCATTATTCCCTTTGGATAGTTCTGCCCCCTTTTTAGGGATTTTTTTTTATCCCGTTTTATATTTGTTTTCTCTATTATCTGCCCCTTTCAATTTTAATTTAAAATTTTTTTTTTATAAAATTTATTCATGGGGCGTTTTTGGGCGATGTTTTTTTTTTCAGGGGTGGTTGCTAACCTTCGGGGCTGTTTAGTCGTTTTAAATTTTGGGCCCTTTGGTGTGGGTGACTT